>OX465114.1:16233774-16515381 GCA_949987565.1 Luidia sarsii | reverse complement strand
AGAGAGAGGTGGAGAGAGGGAGAGAGAGAGGGAGAGAGGGAGAGGGAGAGAGAGAGGGCGAGAGGGAGAGGGAGAGAAAGATACAGAGGTGGAGAGAGAGAGAGGAGAGAGAGAAAGATAGAGAGAGAGGTGGAGAGGGAGAGAGAGAGAGGGGTAGAGAAAGAGAGAGATGGAGAGATGGAGATCGATGGAAAGGGAGAGAGAGGGGGTGAGAAGGGAGGAAGAAAGAGAGAGGGGAGAGAAAGAGGGGCAGCGAGAGAGAGGGAGGGATAGAGAGAGAAAAGGTTGGTTATGCAAGCCCACGCCCTCTCCGACAAGGCCTCGTCACAAGCGGAGGCCCTCCCTAAACTATGGACCAGCTGGGTTACCCATCCATCAGTACGGCTGAGGGGGAGCTAGGGGATCGTTAAGGCGGAGATCCTCATCTCTCTTAATTAATTTTTCCCGCGGATGATGGAAACATGTGTCCCGGGGACGTGGAGGGTGGAGGCAGCGGGGCTTACAGCTGACGTCGCCCGTCCGAACCCCCGCCCCGACCCGCCGACCCGACCACGCTCGTCAACCAAAAAAAAAAAAAAAAAATCACCGTCACTCGTTCACATCCAGGAGATCATCTCTTCTCAGTCATCCCTTCCCTCGTCAGATTTTTTTTTTCCCTCTCTCTCGTGGAATGATACCCACACATGCATTCTCATCTGTTAGTCCTATTCACTGTGACAGCACACCGATCGAGGGTTAGGGGTGACAAGCAATATTGCCTTATTGCCACGTGTGTGCATTTTATACCGTGAAACCCGAGAACCTCGCTGCAACGTGTGTGGGTTGAAGAGTTAGAGCGGACCGTGACGGCCGCGACAACGAACGGCAAGAGAGGAAAAAGCACGGCAGGAACGCAGCTCTCTCTCGCTCTCTTTCTCGTCTCTGCATGGACCTCACTCACTCTCTCGCTCTCTCTCCCTCTCCATCTATCCACCTTTCTCTATACCTCTCACTCCCACTCACTCTCTCTGTCTGCCTCTTTCTCTCTCCCCTCTGTACACGCTCCCCTCCCTCCCTCTCTCTCCCCATCTCTCTCCCCATCTTTCTCCCCTCTCTCCCCCCTCTCTCTCCCCATCACTCTCCCCTCTCTCTCTCCCCTCTCCATCTCCCCTCTCTCCCCCTCTCTCTCTCCCCCTCTATCTCTCCCCCTCTCTCTTCCCCTCTATCTCCCCTCTCTATCTCTCCTCTCTATCACACGGTTTCTTATCAATTGTATCTCTCTCTGCCCCTTATTTTTTCTACCTATTTCCCCTCCTCTCTTTCTATCTCTCTGTCTCTCCCTTTCTCTATCTCTCTCTCCATCTCTCTCGCCGGCTCTCTAGCTCTCTCTCTCTCTCTCTCTCTCTGACTCTTTCTCTCTCCCTCTGTATCTCTCTCCTTCCCTCCCCCTATCTCCCTCCCTCTCTCTATCACTCACTCCCTACCTCTCTATCCCTCCCTCTATCCTTCTCTCTCTCTCTCCCTCCCTCTTTCTCTCCCTCTCTCTCTCTCTCTTACTCTCACTCTCTCCTTCTCTCTCTCTAGCTCTCTCTCTCTGACTCTGTCTCCCCCCTCTCTCTCTCCCCTCTATCTCTCCCTCTCTCCCTCTGTCTCTCACTCTCTCTCTCCTCTTTCTAGCTCTCTCTCTGACTCTGTCTCCCCCTCTCCCGAGCTCTCTATCTATCTCTCTCTCTGACTCTCTCTCTCTCCGCCCCTCTCTCTATAGCTCTCTCTCTCAGGCTCTATCTTTCTCCTTATCTGTCTCTCTATTTATCCGTATATCTCTATTCCGTCTCTCTCCTTCTTTCTCCCTCCCTCTCTATTTGAATCCCTCCTCGTCTCTCTCTCTCTCTCTCTCTATCTCTCTCTCTCTCTCTCTCTCTCTCTCTCCCTCACCTCCCTTCCTCCCTCTCACTGGTTTTCTATCTCTCATCCCCCCCTCTCTCTCTCTTACTCCGCTTGCAAGTGAAACCCCCGGCTCGGACCAAGGCCAGAGTAAACCTGACAAGCAAATAAAAATAACGGGCACAAACAAGAACAATCATCTGTGCAAGATCTTGAGACCTACCCACTGCTGTATCGGGTGTTCTGTTTCTCCGTCTTATCATTTTTTTTTCTAGATCCCTCATTGATGTGAATGCTGCATGGCGGAAACATGAGCTTCAGCGTGCGTATGTAATTGGAACGTACCATTGATAGCACGGCTCACGTTAACCGCATACCCTCCATATGGTATTTGCAGCACGATATATGTGACCCGGCACAGCGACATGAGGAATATCCCACCAAAACACTTTTCAAGTAAACAACGCCTGAAGTCAAAGTATCTTCTCAATTCGATTGAAAAACCTTTTTTTTTTCTCGGAAAGTTAATGTATTGGAGGATGTTATGTCCAAAGGATTCTTCCGAAATCCGTCTCTAAATGTTGAAAAAACGAGGATTTCGGGGGAGTGTTTATGTACTGTTTTCATGAAAATGTAAACTTCCTGCCTTTTTGAATGGCGGCTTTCGAGAGTTAGACTGGTGCTGCTATATTGTGTCTGGTACCAAATGAACGAGCGGAGTCCCCTTGTACTATTTACAACCAAGTTCACACGGAAATAAATTTGATATCATTTGAAAGCTAATGGTATACTCTTTCACACCATTAGAAAATCTCAAAATCTCAAAAGTGGGGGTCATTCCTCATTATGCTGTGCCGGGTGTAATACATATATATACACAGCAAGTTTCGGTTATCGTGTTTCGTGTCATTCGCCTCTGCTCAACTCACTTTCCCGTGGTTTTTTTCTTCCCCTGCGGAATTCAAAGCAAATTGCAAATCTCATACATTGACGGCCCGATTCTCCGATCACCCCAGATCCTCGGCCCTCGAAGGCAGAATAACACGCACACGGATATCGGGATACACTTGACATTTAGATCAACGTGGGCCGGCAGTCCCTTGATCCAACTGCTTGCGGTTGGTACCCCAGCCAATTTACTCTCTGAATAAACAGGGCTTACTGTATTCCTTGAAAAGCCGAAAAAAATAAATCCATTCCAAATTAATGCGTGTATAAAAGCAATCAAAATCATAGCGGCAAAATGTGTATATCGGATACCAAAGACACGGTGCCTTCAAACTCGTGACGGAATAGGATAGCCAGTCAACACTAGAAACATTACAGTACCATGGAGATTAAAGTAGATTTCACGCGGACATCATCGCGCGTTTGTCTCTGACTGCAATCCTTATTGGCAAGACTGCACGCGACTACACAAAACGATCGCGTAGTTGTGTGTGATACACGCCGGCTGTCTGTTATATAGTTTACCAGCTATTAATAGCTTCTGTGCACCGCACAGAAGGGAAGTTAATTGGCTTTGGCTCAGTAGTAAAGTCTGGACGCGGTAATCCATTCATTGAAATTCTTAATAGGCGTCGGGGCCGAGACCTAAATCATGGCCGCGACATTTTTATTGATGAATAAAAGGTTATGTGTATAGGGAGACAAAGCAATCTTCCTTTCGGCATTTAAACCAATTTTCCCCTGAACAAACAAGGTTTACGAAAGCTGATATGAAAAACCAAGAAATAGATGTCCCCTTTGATTTGGCAAGTCGACAATATAAAACATTTGAACGTAGCGGGTTGACGCTCGGGCACAAAAATTCACACATCGCTGATACAAACCATTGCAAAATGATACGACCCATGTATAAGTGGAATCTGAACTCTAAGGGGGAGGGGTATATACAGGAACATATCCGCTGATAGATCTTTTGAGTTGTACTGTTGTTTCACCATTCGAACGTTCATCAGATAGTTTTCTTCCAAGTGGTCTTTGTTTGGTACCGGTATCGTCCTTTGGTATAACCATTTGAAGCACTAGTTGGGGCGCAAGTTTGGGGCGCAAGTTTGGGGCGCAAGTTTGGGGCGCAAGTTTGGGGCGCAAGTTTGGGGCGCAAGTTTGGGGCGCAAGTTTGGGGCGCAAGTTTGGGGCGCAAGTTTGGGGCGCAAGTTTGGGGCGCAAGTTTGGGGCGCAAGTTTGGGGCGCAAGTTTGGGGCGTAAGTTTGGGATGCCGGTGGACACACTACACGCGCAGACACACTACCGGTAACGAATTCCCTGATTTTTAAAATATTTACCCTAACCCCCTAGTACTGCGTGCCTGGAACCCTCCTCAACCCTCCACAATCCTCCAGTGTGAGTTTGTGCAAGATCCTCAGTGCCTCAATCCTCCACAATCCTCCAATTATGAGTTTGTGCATGTACATGTACCCCACTGCCTCAATCCTCCACAGCTAAGTACATGTAAAATGGATCCTTTGTTTATATTACAGTTGACTATGTGAAAGCAAAGTGCATACTAGCAAGACAGTACATGCATGGAGCTATAAGTAGGTAGCTCCATGGTACGTGCCTTTGTCAAAGTTCCACAGCTTTTCATATCCTCAAAAATCCTCCTGTGTAAGTCGAACAACCTTCCTCAATCCTCCAGTGTAAACTTTACAACCTTCCTCAATCCTCCACAATCCTTCAGTACAAATTTTACAACCTTCCTCAATCCTCCACAATCCTCCAGTACAAATTTTACAACCTTCCTCAATCCTCCAACTGGACATTTTCATACCTGCCTCAATCCTCCCCAGTCCTCCATTACCCCCCGGAAATGCAAAACAATTCAAATTCATTTTGATAATATGCATTTTGACAATACTTTGAATTTCGACGCCCATTACTCGAAAAGGACGTTTGGAGTAGATGCCTCATTACGCCATCTCAATTAACGTAATTATACGAATCATTAAAGTAAGACTCCTCTGGAAAAAAAATGGCAAAGAAAATTTGAACTTACCGGCACTTGAATCCGAGGCCTCTGGTTATGCGTACCGGCGCTCTAACCATCTGAGCCATCCAGCCATTGTAGATGATAGCCTTCCCAAAGAGACGAGTAGTCTTCACTCTCCTGGTAGACCTCTTTCGAAGTAGTCCATGCACTGTCCACTGTCTCTCGTTGACCTGTTTAGAAGATGCGAAATAAGATTTGCAGGTTTGCATGGTGGAAACACAAAGTGGAAGGTTTGCGGTAACTCCATTCGAGATGGAGTTTGTCTCTGAAAACAGCAAAAAAGCAATTCTGCGAAGGTTTTAGGGTAATCTGAGAAAGTAGAAAAGTGCAAAAACCCGTCACGGTTTTCGCACCGTTCTGTAGTGTAAGAAATGGTTTATGACTCACGAGTATTAAACTATTTGTCGATGTTTGAGTGAATAATTATTTCTCGAGACGTAATAAACTATTTTTTCGATGCTTGATTGAAGTTTTCTCGAAAAGTGCAGCATCTCAGACCCTAAGATTTTAACATGAGGATTTTATCATGACCATCTACAAACTGTGTGAATAAGAAGGAAATCTGTGGACATCGGTGTTTTCTTATCTTCTCAATTAAAGTGGAGCAGATAACAGCAATATTTGAGAAGAATCGTGCAAATGATGATACAAGCATCAAACTTGCCACAAGTGTTCACCAAGGGATACTAATCAAATCTTCTTCTGTGTTGTTCCCCCTTTTCTCTCTCATCCCTCGTGGCTGACGTCCCCCAGGTGACTCTGACGGCCACCACCTACTGCCGCTACATGAGCTGGCATCGGGACACGCTGCGCAGCTTCCTGGAGACGCAGCCCTACCTGAAGCAGGTCTTCATCAACGTGATCGGCACGGACATCACCAAGAAGCTCTACCTCCTGACCGAGCGCAACCTGAACAACAAGGGGTCGCGGGCCGACATCCGGCTGCCCAGCGCCGCCCGGGAGGCGTCACCCAACCACGACCTCCGCGGCCACCTGGCATCCGGCGAGATGGGCGCCTGCGGGGTGGGCATCCCCGTGCTGGGCACCAGCAAGGCCGCCCAGGAGAGCAGCAGCAGCCACCCGCAGGCGCTGCCGCCGCCGCCGCTGCAGGCGCAGGCGCTGCCCCCGCCACTGCCGCCGCCGACGACGGCGGCGGAAGGCGCCGCTACCCCCGACGCGGCCGCCGAGCCCACCGCCGGGAACGCCGGGGGCAAGCCGCCCCGGCCCCGGCCCGATGCCAAGAACCTGGTGCCCAACGACAGCGCCTTGGTGTGATGTAAGTCTCTTCCGGACTCGGGGTCTCGGCGCCCTTGACTCTTTTGGGACACTATACCTCTCCCACGTAACTGCCGAATGGTATACCATCATTGTAGCCCAAATCTCATTTCTCGCCTTCACTGTACGAACCAAAACGTGGATAAGTTTCAGCCAACGCCCTGACCAAAGTTGACCCAAAATACCTACCGGCAATATCTTTGGTCAGTACGAGAAAATTGGTTCGGTTTTGTGAGTGAAAATAAACTACAAATCCCCAATTTTTCGAATGAAACCAGATTTAGACTAGCATTTAAGGATGAGCCATACTATCATTAGAGCATGGGGAATCTGCCTTATTGGAAAAGTACATGTAGCCATTGACAAGGCCATGGTATGATGATGTAGGGTGGCCAGTGCCTTTCCTCACCGCCTTTCAACCTTCCCCCAACTCTAACGAGAGCCAGGTACCCCCATTCGCTGCTGGGTGGTCAGAGAGAGTTTTCCAGCTTCTGTTCCGAGTGGGATTCGAACCAGAAGACCCTTTATACGAGCATAATTATTTCAAAGATTGGGTGGACGGAATGCTGCCTTTAGACATAACACTGTAACTAACAGATTGAGGTGGAGTTGGATCCGTAGGCCTATGTCTTTAAAGCCCCCACACAACATTGGTAAGACCGAAAAACAGAAACGTTCACAGATTTACATGAAACTTTTTTTCAGTTTGTAGATGGTTATAGTAGAAACCTCGCACTGAAAAAAATTGCCTTAAATGTTGTATTTTGGGAGAAACGAGTAAAGAAATCGTTTACGTCTCACCGACATCTAAACTATTTTTCGGAACAGCACGGCGTTGAATGCTGTATTTTCGCGTAACAAATGAAGCGGTTTTTCGCGATTTTCTCGAGACTCGGTTGACGGATTGAGTTGAAATTTTCACAGGTGTGTTATTTGATGCATATGTTGGATCAACGTATGGGTGCTATTCTCTGGCCTCGACCAATGTTTTTTGTATAGGGGCTTTGATAACCGCCGGCACAGCTGCGGAGGCCAGAACACCTATAGGTGCACTCGCCCAAAAGAGTAGGCGAGCCCTGGACATCACTGTAGAGCCAGACGCACCCCGCACTCAGCTGACTCGGGCCCGGTGTCATGCCAAATAGTGTCCCCTGCCAAATAGTGTCCACTCATTAGCATACTGATCGCTGATTGGTCCAATACGTATGCCATTCAACCACCGTGGTTGGGGTATGGTTGCGCACTACACACGTATTGTGTATGGTTGCTGGCCTAACACAAGCAACGTTGGGCACTTTGGTACCGTTGAACCCTAACTGTAACCGTAACGCTAACCCTAACCCAAACAACCGTAATCCTAACCCTAATCCTAATCCCAATCCTAATTCTAATCCAAACCCTAACCCTAACGACCCTAATCCTAGTCCTAACGCTAACCAATCAGCGATCAGTATGCTAATGAGCGAACAGTATTTGGCAGGGACACTTTTTGGCAGGACACCGGGCATCAGCTGTTAACATCCTCGATGCATTGTTCAATTAATAGCTGCGGGGGATGTGGTCGTGATTATGGGGTGCGGCCGGAGCGAGACTCGCTTTCGCGACCGGCGATCGTATACCGTATGCCCCCGGACGCGACCGTGGCTTCGGCGGGAACATCCCGGTCACGAGGGCGCATCGCGGACGAATTACATGCGAATGAATTTAAGAGAACACGGTTTGTGGAGGGGAGGGGAGGGGAAGGAAGCGGGGAATGTAACAATTAAAACGCCGGTTCGTTGCTCGTCCTCCATCGAACGAGAATGTAATTCCCTTACCCTCTTTTTTTCTCACTCTGTCTCCCTCTCTGTCCCTCTTTATCCACGATTCACTTGATGCTGTCTCTCCTCTCTCTCTTTCTGTCTCCATCGCTCCTCTTGTCTCCCCTTAATCTCCCTCTCTTCCCCTATCTCTCTATCTCTCTCCCTTTCTTCCCTCTCCCCTCCTCTCTCCACCTGTCCCGCCCTCTCTCTCTCCCACCACTCTTTTTGCCTGTCTTCTCTCCTCTCCCTCCCTTCCCCATCTCCCTCCCTTTCCCTTTCTCTTCCCTTTCTCTCTCACTTTCTCTTCTCCAATCCACATCTCCATCCCTTTTCCTCTCTCCCCCTCTCTCCCCTCACCTCTCTCCTCTCCCTCCCTCCCTCTCCCATCCCTCTCCCACAATCTTCCCCATCTCTCTCGCTCTTTCACTCTCCCTCTCTCCATCTCTCTCTCCCTGTCACTCTCTCTCTATCTCCCTCTACCTGTCTTCTCTCCCTCTCTCCCTCTCTCCCTCTCCCCCTCTCCCCTCCCTCTCCCACACTCTCTCTCTCCCTCTTCTCTTTCTCCCCTCCCCCTCCATCTCTCTCTTCCTTCCACTCTCTCTATCTCTCTCTACCTGTCTTCTCTCCCTCTCTCCTTCTCCCCCTCTCCCCTCCCTCTCCCACACTCTCTCTCTCCTTCTCCTCGTTCTCCCCTCCCCCTCCATCTCTCCATCCCATGTCCCCTCGTCCTACACAGTTCATTAGCGCTCGACAGCGACCGCGGACAGACAAATCCGGGATTTACCGAGCGCTGCCCGGGAGAGACGCAAGCGAAGCAGGCTTCGCGACTGTCCAAGCGACACGCCAAACAGAGCCGCCCGGATCACGGGATCATCACTTCTCGACCCCGCCCGGGTTGGAGGATGAAGACATTCTCTTTTGTCGAGGGACGTCCTGAGACTCGTGTCAGGCGGCGAAAAGTGAAAAGGTCGCCTTTAAAGGGGGGGGGGGGTTGATGGCGTTTTGATGACTTTAGCAGACGGGGTACGGCACGGTGACTGCAAGTGAACCCGCATTTAATGGGCAAATTCACAGACCGCAGCCCATTTGTAACTTTTATTTCCCCCATATCAAATTTAAAAGTATTAAAATGGTTTCGGTGGCGCCACTATCGACAAATGATTAACTGTAATAAGGAAACACTGTTTGGTCAGCATCGATAATCGTCCAATTTTCAGGCGATATTGAAGAGATTTCAGACTATAAGTGCATTTCTTTTCTTGGTATTAATGACCGAATCTGTCTGAATACGCCCTTGGGACTGAGATTCGACGTTCTATTATGTGCCCTCAACGGAAACAGGGATCAGAGAACAGCTTCATCAGATAGCAGAGAACAGTACACCCACAACTAGGATCCTATGCAGCATCCCTTGTTCCTGCCTTTACAGTTCCCGCCTTCATCCTTCACTGAGCTAATCCCCTCACCAGGATCCCTCTCTACACTACATAAGCCCCACTCCCAGTTGGAATCCAGCAGTCTCCCGAAGACGAGCAGAGTACACTGTTCGAAACGTCGAGTTCCTCCGGTTCTTTTCAGAACCACGCTTACTCACAACAGAGAATTTACATGGTGTCACCGCAAACCTAATTATCCTGCTGTTCTCACCATGCAAACCTTCAAATCTCATTTAGCTTCCAAATAACTCAATCTATGGTCCCTGGCACCATCCCATGCAGTCCAGCAGTAACAAGACAAACATCCAACGGCAGGGTCGTTGGTACAGGGGCATCCATACAACGCATAGCTACCAACCTATCTGATAGGAAATCAGGAGATTATCATTCACTGGTTTCTATTCAAACAACTTTTACCCTCTGCACAAAACAAGATGTAAATTATCATTGGATTACGGCTGTAAAAGTATCATTACGAAACATGACCTTTTGCGATATTCGTTGGTTCATAGGACAGTTTGCCAATATAATCCTTTTAATCAATTATGAAAAGGGGCGAATCACTCAAGTGCGCCCTCAAGAGGGTGTGAAGGGTCAACAGATTGTGATTGGTCAACGCGTTGCAAACTCTTGGGGGCGCACTTTTTGTGAATCGCCCGTATTGTCATCCGGGAGGCGTAATATTTTTTTTTCGTAGGAGGGTTAGGGGCAATTTTCATAAATTATCATAAAAGGGCATGTCGACTTGTTTTTAAAGAATATTACGACAGAAGAAGATTACGAGACACCATTTATGATAATTGCCCCTAACCCTCCTACGAAAAAAAACTACGCATCCGGGACTGCCATTTAATGAGTCAAGGTTCACGTAAAGTACTCAATTGGTTGCAGATTTGGGAAAGTTTTCGATTAAATGAAAAAGAAAGTTTCGGGTAAGATATAATTATTTAAAGATGTTTACTTATTTAAATGCAGGGTATTGTGTCGTTTTTTAAACCTTAGGCCTACCATTCGGCTTCTAGAATTTAGGGGGGTGATAATTTTAAACCCGGAAGTCATTCTCGTAATGGAAAATCTGTCTTTACTCACGAACAGATAAAATGAAAGAGAGCAGATGTTACAGCGTCAAAGGTTGGGGTTAAATTTGTCAGATTTTGTTCGAGTCGTAGACAGAGAATGAGCGATCTCTTTCTTTGGACAATTTGAGAAACTAGTCGTCTTGAGCTAGAGAGAAACATTAATTTTTGCGTCGTAGTTAATGCTTCACTTTAAGTTTAGTCCAAGTTTAGTCCAAGTTTGAATAACAAACTCCGGCAAAGAAAAAATCTTTCTAATTTTAAACTGTTCATTCTTTCGTTTTTCATCTCCACGGGTAAAAGGAATATCTCCATGCCATTTTGATGTCT
Organism: Luidia sarsii; assembly: GCA_949987565.1. Taxonomy (NCBI): domain Eukaryota; kingdom Metazoa; phylum Echinodermata; class Asteroidea; order Paxillosida; family Luidiidae; genus Luidia; species Luidia sarsii. Next base: position 16,504,607 of record OX465114.1, on the reverse strand, counting down.
TAATTTCTGAATTGGATGTGTAATAAAAATAAAAAATAATGGTGTGTTTTATTAAATTTGCTTACGGTGAGATTATTTCGAGCGGAGGGTGGTTCGAATCCAGTTCAGTGGACACGATTTTTTGTTGCGTTTGTCCCTGACGGTGATTCTGTTGTGTATATTATTTTCTGTGTTTACTACTTATTTTTGTTCTAACCCCCTACCAATTTTGTGTAAGATATAATAACCTGAATCCTGCATCCTGCATTTTCCTACAAACAAAATCGTCTCATGCCCTCAATTCTGCACATTCCTACAGTGTGTCAACTCTCCTGTGCCCTCAATCCTTGCAAAATCCTTCTCCAGCACTTTGAAACTTGTAGCCTCTATCCTGCATTTTCCTACAGTGACATAAATCCCTAATGCCCTCAATCCTGCACAATCCTTCAATGTGTCAACTCTCATGTGCCCTGAATCCTGCCATGTGTCAACTCTCATGTGCCCTGAATCCTGCAGAATCCTGCAATGTGTCAACTCTCATGTGCCCTGAATCCTGCAGAATTCTGCAATGTGTCAACTCTCATGTGCCCTGAATCCTGCAGAATCCTGCAATGTGTCAACTCTCATGTGCCCTGAATCCTGCAGAATCCTGCAATGTGTCAACTCTCATGTGCCCTGAATCCTGCAGAATCCAGCAATGTGTCAACTCTCATGTGCCCTGAATCCTGCACAATCCTGCAATGTGCCAACTCTCATGTGCCCTGAATCCTGCACAATCCTGCAATGTGTCAACTCTCATGTGCCCTGAATCCTGCAGAATCCTGCAAAAGGCAAATAGGATTCTGCAGGATTTCAGGGAAGGTTAGGGTCGTGTTGGTGTTTGTGGTATTTGTTTTTGTACAGGGTATGCATTTCTTAAAAAGGATCCTTCAATTACACTTAATAATTTGGCAGAGCAAACATTGCGATACTTCACTGTCAAACCCGTCAGTCCCTGAAGTCGCTCAAGTACATCGGTGCCAGAGCAGATGTCCCGTCCGGTCGTGGAATCACTCCGGAGAGAGAGTGAGCAGCCCAAAGTCTACCAGAAAGGCCATTATAGTTCGCAATCAGTGATCGCACCGCGTCAATTTCGAAATGGTGATTGGTATAGCATACCATAGTCGCTCTATGGTTATACCACCCTGGCTCTTTTATTACTGAGCACATTTTCCCGAAGGAAGCCGCTTCATGAAACCCTCAAGTTTTAAAAAGCAAATATCGGACAAGAATATTTGACCCGGCACAGCGACATGAGGAATATCCCACCAATTTCACTTTTCGAGTAAACAACGCCTGAAGTCAAAGTATCTTCTCAATTCGATATTTTTTTTGGGGGGGGGGTATTTTCGGAATGTTAATGTATTGGAGGATATAATGTCCAAAGGATTTTTCCGAAATCCGTCCCTAAATGGTGAAAAAACGATGATTTCGGGGGAGTTTTGTGTACTGTTTTCATGAAAATGTAAAGTTCCTGCCTTATTGAATGACCGCTTTTGAGGAGTTAGACTGGTGCTGCTATATTGTGTCTGGTACCAAATGAACAGCAAAGTCCCCTTGTACTATTTGCAACAAAGTTCACACGGAAATAAACATGATATCATTTGAAAGCTAATGGTATACTCTTTCACATCATTAGAAAATCTTAAAATCTCAAAAGTGGGGGCTAATCCTCATTATGCTGTGCCGGGTCACATATTATTTTGCGTTTAGTGTATTGACTAATGAAAGCGATAGATATACAGTATCGTGAATGTATTTCACGATTGGTCAAAATAGTGGTAGCTATGCTTAGCGGGCTCTTTTCTTGCTAAGAGCATTTTAAGATTTGAAAGTTCCTCCGGCTCTTTTCAGAACCACACATACTCACAAAAGGGAGAATTTTACATGGTGTCACCGCAAACCTATTACTCCTAACAGCATTTTCCCGGAGTAAGCACCTTTAAAAACGACCTCTTGCCAACATGCTTTCAATGCAGGAGTATTCTTGTCAATTCTTCTCCTCTATTGTAAGTCCGCATAGTCATAGGTGCAGTACCTGAAGGGCCCCACTTGATGAAAGGAGACGAAAGAATCGATGTTCCCATATGCCGGTGACTGTGGATGGCGGCGAAGGCCGCCTCCGAGCATCAAGTGCCGGGCAGCCATCTGCGGATACCGGAGACGGGGCCTGATTGATCGGGATGCGGCTCCGCCACCTGGCCCTGCCTCTCCGTGCTGGGGCTCGGCGTGGGGAGGCGAGGGAGGGAGGCAGGGAGGCAGGGATGGAGGGAGATGGGAAGAGAGAGAGGAAGGGAGGGAGAGAGGAAGGGAGGGGTGCATGAAAGCAGGGAGAGAGGCAGGGAGGGACGAGGGGAGGCAAGGAGGAAGGGAAGAGGGGATACAGGGAGGGAGGAAGGGAGGAAGGGAGGAAGGGAGGCAGGGAGGGAGAGAGGGAGAGAGGAATGGAGGGGTGCATGGAGCAGGGGAGAGGCCGCGAGGGAAGAGGGGAGGCAAGGAGGGAGGGAAGAGGGGAGGCAGGGAGGAAGGGAGGAAGGAGGGATGAAGGGAGGCAGGGAGGCAGGGAGGCAAGCAGTGAGACATGAAGAGAGGGGGCAGGGGAGAGAGGAAGAGAGGGGTGCAGGGAAGCAGGGAGAGGGGCAGGGAGGGAAGATGGGAGGCAGGGAGGAAGGGAGGGAGGAAGGGAGGGAAGAGGGAGAAAGCGAGGGACGAAGGGAGGGAGAGAGACAGGGGAAAAAGGGAGGCAGGGAGGCAGGGATGAAGGTAGGCAGGGAGAGAGGGAGAAAGGGAGGAAGGGGAAGGGAGAAAGGGAGAGACGAAGGAAAGAAGGGAGGAAGGGAGGAGACAGGGAGGCAGGGAGGGAGGCAGGAAGGAAAGAGGCAACGAGGAAGGAGGGAGGAAGGAGGGAGGCAGGGACGAGAACAGGGACGAAGAGAGAGAGGCAGGGAGGAAGGCAGGGACGAAGGGAGGGAGGCAGGAAGGGAGGGAAGAGAGGGAGGAAGAAAAGAGCGAGAGACCGAGCAAAAGAAACCAAATCCAGGGAGATCGTGGTCTCGGGTAACATCTCGACTTCATCGCGAGTGCAGCCCGTCACATCTTATCAGCCACTACGGTCAAGGAAGACTTCAGGGACAGCGAGGGGAACAAAACAAAAACCCGCTAGCATTGTCAGCCTATACGAGGCCGTCCAATTTCCTCCAGTGCTCGTCAATTATTCCTTCTCGAAGGATTTCCAGCACATATTCGACGAAAATCAATCATATCTTCCACTGAATCTTCTCTTTCCTCGCCAATTTTTCTCTCTGCCTTCAAAGTGAAACGTAACACAATTATGTGGGCTGACTGACGCTTGGCCCGTCTAAGCCCGACTCGTTCGTCGTCGCCCCCCCCCCCCCCCCGGTGTGCATTTTTAAACTAGCAGTCTGTGTCAAATAGCAGCGAAACGTGGCAATTTGAATACCGGACGGTCAAGGCTTTTGGATTTTTTGTTAGACTTTAGGTTGTTTTCCCCCCTTTAAAGGCCCAATACAACATCGGGAAGATCGGAAAACATCCACAGATTTCATTCTAATTTACATGGTTCGTAGACGGTCATGATAGAATCCTCATGTTGAAATATTACGGTCTGGGATGATGTACTTCCCTAGAAATTTTCACTCAAACATCGATGTCCACAGATTTCCTTCTAATTTACACAGTTTGTAGACGGTCGCGATAGAATCCTCATGTTGAAATCTTACGGTCTGCGGTGCTGTACTTCCCTGGAAATCTTCACTCAAACATCGACAACTAGTTTATTACTCGCAAGTCATAAACTATTTCTTTCCCTACAGAATGGTGCAAAAACCGTGAGTTTTTTTTTTTTACCTTTTTCTACTTTCTCAGATCACCATTTGAGTTAAAACCTTCGCCGGATTGCTTATTTGGGATGTTTAATGGTTTAACACATAAACTGTGGCAATCTTTTGACCTTTACCAATGTTGTATTGGGCCTTTAATACTCGAACGCATTGGTATTCTAGTGTATGCATACACGGTTGAATCTCTGATTTTTCTATACATTCCAGATGCACTCTGAGAAAAACAAATCTGATTATTACTAGGCAGAGCCGGTCAGGAGCGTAATTTGCATTTCTGGTTTTTTTTTTTAATGTTTAATGTCTTCCTTTCGCCTACACCAACACTGCGTTCACACTGGATCCCGCAAGGAGGATCAGATCCCGCAAGGGCGATCAAAGGGCGATCAACGCAAGTGTGAACGCTTGCGCGATCAGGATCAGATCCCGGGATCTGATCCTCCTTTCGGGAAGGATCAGACCCGGGTCCGATCCCGCATGCGAGATCAACATGCAAGTGTGGACGCAATGCGGGATTCGATCCTGCGGTTTACAGCGACCACATCCGGCCCATGCCTGGAAAAACGCGCGAAAACAAGACTGTGTGTGTTTATGTGTTTCGCGCGTCATGGCCGTGCTGACGTTCTACTGCTCATGACTAGTGACCTACGTGGATAACCTTTGGAGAGCGTTTCCGCTGCTCAATACGCGATCAATGCAGGATCAGGATCCAGTCTGAACGCAGCACTGGATCAGATCCTCCGTGACCGCAGGATCTGATCCTCCTTGCGGGATCAAGTGTGAACGCAGTGAATGAGATAAGACTGGAAGGTTTGCATGGTGGAAGTACCAAGTGGAAGATTTGCGGTGACACCATGTAGCACTTCTCTTTCGAGAAGGAGTGTGGCTCTGAAAAAGAGCCGGTACCGGGTACTGTTAATGTCAGGAGACTGGTGTTTACGTACTCTGCCCGTCTCCCGACTACAAGCAGAGCATACACTGCCTGAAACGTTGAGTTACCGGCTCTTTTTAAAGCCACCCTCCTTCACGAAAGATAAATGTTACATGGTGTCACCGAAAACCCTCCACTTTGACAACGAGTACGCGTGTAACATTAAAAATTAATATAATGAATTAATTGAAAATTGACAATTAAACAAATGATTGAAAACTTTGACTGGACCGGGACTTGAACCCGAGACCTCTGAATTAATTTACCAGTGCTCTTCTATCTGAGCTATCCAGCCCTTAGATGGTGGCCTTCCCAAATAGTCAACTAGTCTTTGGCACACCAGTGCTCTTCCATCTGACCTATCCAGCCCTTAGATGGTGGCCTCCCAAATAGACAACTAGTCTTTGGCATACCAGTGCTCTTACCATCTGAGCTATCCAGCCCTTAGATGGTGAACAGACAAATAAAACTGAACAGACAAATAAAAGCCAATCTCTGGAAGGGTTCGAACCCGCGACCGCTGATGTTGGGCGCAGCAGTCTACCCGGCTGCTCGGGCGGGATTCGAACCTCCGCTGCATTCTCGCAAGACAGAGCCGAAGACAAATCGAAGACGGGACCTATACAACCTACACAACCTGTCAGAAGATTGCCACATGGTGTGTGTTAAACCATTAAACATTACAAAAAAAGGAATACTGCGAAGGTTTTGGCTCAAATTGCAACCTGAGAAAGTAGTAAAATGCGAAAAACCGTCATGGTTTTCGCACCGTTCAGTAGTGTAAGAAATATTACTCGCGAGTAATTATATGTCGTTGTTTGAGTGAAGATTTCCCGAAAAGTACAGCATCCAAGACTCTAAGATTTCAACATGAGGATTCTGTCATGACCATCTACAAAACTGTGTCAATTAGGAGGGAATCTGTGGACATCGATGTTTCCCGATCTTACCGAAGTTCTAGGCCTATTCAGTCTTTAACCGCGACGATTTCAGACGGTGAATAATCAGATACAGCGGAAAACACGGTCAGGAAAGAGACTCTTTGACTTTGAGCGGCAGATCAGAAACCACCGCGATTCAATTATGCCAAGGCTCTTTTTACATACAGGGGGCCACCCTTATCAAATAAAGAGCGGGAAGTACGAAGGAGAATTGAGTTACAGAAAGAATCCGAATAGGGCTCGCATCACCACCCGGTCATGGAACGAGTTCTAATTTTCCTGGGTTTTTTTTTTCTTCTCCTGAGATGTGCCTTTGCAGACCCCAAAAGACGAACAATAGACCCTGTTTAATCAATGTCTTTGCCGAGTCGCTATCCAAATAATGCGGTCGTGCAAAGGCGACCTCGTACAATAGTAACGCCGTAAATCGCAGGATGTATGCGGTGTAAATTCTGGTAGACCCTAAAGACGGCCAAGCAGAATGCCGTGCGTCAAATGTGTTCATGGCTATCCTTAGCATAAATTAACTTCCGGACCCATTGACCTCCCGCAGTCGGGAGATTAACCTCATGAATATTCAGTTGTGACGTACGGCATTTCACTTGGCCGCCTTTAGGGTCTATACCTGTGATTCTCAGAACGACCGTGTCCACCAAACGTTAGAGGGCGCGCCTGACGATGGCGTTTCGATCCTAGCAGGACCTCTCTCAAAGGCTTTTCCCGCCAAAAAACAGTATGTGCTTCGCATTGGTGACAATCCCTAAACGAAACCTCCACTAGATGACCTCCGAGGAGGCGGGGCGGGGCGGGGAGGGGGGCGGGAGGCTCGGATTGTAACAGAACTGAAACTGATTCTCGATGCCCTGTCAGACCGTCTAAAATAGACGCGTGCGTGAGGTGCGTCGTTGGTAACCGGACACATCTCTAGGTGTCCGGTTCCGCCTCGTGCGATATAACAGACAAAAAATGATGTCAACGTCTGATAGCGTCTGTCATTGGCACCCGGCGCACCGGCATATGGCGCGCTGGGCTATGTTACGCTATGTATGACCAAGGAGGTATTAGGCGCCTAATACCTCCTTGGTATGACCGTAATTTGAAGGTAAGGCCGTGTGTCCGATACGGGCTTCCAGAGCTACGGCTAGGGCTATTGTCTTCGCATCTCCGCGTATTTTCAATAGGGGAAAGACCCAGACCTAGCTCTAGACGCCCCGTTTCGCCCGTTTCGGACACGGCCTAAGAATCGCGCCGAGTACGACAGTGCTAGTGTTGTGCGAGTTTTTGAATATTTGATCGTACATCTTTGAGAACGGCAATACTTTACACTAGGGTTACCCCTGAATGTTGAACTGCGAGGCGGCCAGCCTCACACACTTTTAGTGGACCACCTCGGGTGTTTGTTTCCAAGACTTGCCACCTCACCTCAGGGGACAGAATCATGCTTAGAAATCATGAAGGTCCTATGCAAAAGGGCTGTGTATCTGATGTTCCATTGTACATACATGTACTTTACTTCGTGGTTCTTCGTGGACATGATAGTACTACAGTGCTTTAGACTAATTCCTTATACAAAGTGCGACACATGGAACCTCATTTTGTGGATTCCTATATTGTTGAATCTCCACAATATGCCAAACCACATTCACTATGTAAATGATCAGACTCACATGCAATGTTCCAGGGGAACCCTGATATACACGTCTAAAATAAATTCGAAATAAAATTAAAAATTAACCCAAACATTTAATGCACTCCGCATTCGGTAAAGGTCCCGCCAGGATCGAAACGTCAGGCCCTCCTAATTCATGAGATTTCTTTTCATTTTGGTCATTTTAGTCAGATTGGACGTACTGTGGCATATTAATCTAAAATAATATGCACCCAAATGATAGAAATCTACGGACTGATCACTAAAGGCATGTTGTGTCCTTGGTTACCTATCGGCTGGTTGTTTTTACTGCATTTCATTCAGCTGTGTGTAGATTAAATAGCACCTACGGCATCCCATTTGATGCTTAACAAATACCCATTATCATAATTTTCGTCATGCCCAAAATGCCTATACTACAATACACAATGTAAAATGAATACAGGAAGGTTTGCGGTGACACCATGTATGAGGTCTCTTAAAGAAGAGGTGTGGTTCTGAAAAGAACCTGAGTGGTAACTCTATAGGAGGGTTTGCGGTGACACCATGTATAAGGTCTCTTAAAGAAGAGGTGTGGTTCTGAAAAGAACCTGAGCGATAACTCTATAGGAGGGTTTGCGGTGACACCATGTATAAGGTCTCTTAAAGAAGAGGTGTGGTTCTGAAAAGAACCTGAGTGGTAACTCTATAGGAAGGTTTGCGGTGACACCATGTATAAGGTCTCTTAAAGAAGAGGTGTGGTTTTGAAAAGAACCTGAGTGGTAACTCGACGTTTCGACCAGTATGGTCTCCTGATGACGGCCAGACAAACTGCTCACTGACACTGACTCACATTTTGGCGGTACCGGTAAGTCAACATGTTTAGGGTCAGGTCTGCACGAAAAACCAAACATTTTTTTCAGAAGGGTTTGTACAACAGAACTGAGTTTCTGTTGCAATGATCTTGTGATCATCGTGTTGTGATGGATACAGGAAGGTTTGCGGTGACACCATGTATAAGGTCTCTTAAAGAAGAGGTGTGGTTCTGAAAAGAACCTGAGTGGTAACTCTATAGGAAGGTTTGCGGTGACACCATGTATAAGGTCTCTTAAAGAAGAGGTGTGGTTCTGAAAAGAACCTGAGTGGTAACTCAGTCTATAGGAAGGTTTGCGGTGACACCATGTATAAGGTGTGGTTCTGAAAAGAACCTGAGTGATAACTCGACGTTTTGACCAGTATGCTCTGGTCCTGATGACGGCCAGACAAACTGCTCACTGACACTGACTCACATTTTGGCGGTACCGGTAAGTCAACATGTTTAGGGACAGGTCTGCACGAAAAACCAAACATTTCATGCTACTTCGCTCCGCTCATACGCATGAAAAACAGTTTGGACTTAATGGACCGCCAAAAGAAGGCAAAGGAGACAAGGTCTATGTTCTAGGAGGGTTTATTACAACATGGGGTAGGCAGTATGCTCTGGCCGTCATCAGGAGAGCATACTGGTCGAAACGTCGAGTTACCACCCAGGTTCTTTTCATGCAGAACCACACCTCCTCGTTAAGAGACTTCATGCATGGTGTCACCGCACACCTCCCTATATTGATTCGCCCACCATGCAACAAAGCCTTAAGTCTTATCAATGTAAAAAAGGTGCAATTACTGAACCAAACGTTCGACCACCGTTGGTATAAGGACAACAACTCAGTAAGGATGTTGATCAACAACAGCCCAATCAATAACAGATCAATAACAGAATCTTTGACGGTGTTTATCCAACACTAATTCCAAACCCCCTAGCATTTCCTCTAGTAAAACCAATCCACGAATTGCAAAAAAAAAAACACGTACAGATTTGCTAAACATCTGAGGTTGTTTTTTTTGTTTACATTGCAACCACACAGCGGTCGTGTTTTTCAAGTAAATTTCCCACCCACACACATTCATCCCGAAGAAAAGCTCTTTCTTTGAAACCGAAAATGAACAGCCAAATCAAATCGTAGACCCGCTATAACTCTGGGAGCGACCAAATCAAATTGCATAGAATGCCTCATGAGATCGCGCGTGCATAATGAGCCATATGCCTTTGCCAAACCGAGAAAAAAAAATCTTCTTTTTTTTTCTCGCATCGTGAGACGAATAATTTGAGGTCCCACAAGTCAGAGACAAACAAATCCTGTGGGTTTGGTTTTTGTGTGTGGCTCTTTTGACGCAGGCTAGCCGGGCCGCATATTTTATTTCCTAGGAGGGTTAGGGACAATTATCATAAATAGGGTGTCGTAATCTTCTGCTGTAATTTTCTTTAAAAACAAGTCGACGTGGCCTTTTATGATAATTCATGAAAATTGCCCCTAACCCTCCTGCGAAAAAAAATAAAAATTAAGCAGCCGGGCCAGACCTCGTTAGACTTTGGCCCCGGGGTATAGGACTCAGCACGATTCATACAGGAGCCGAATTTATCGCCATATCTGCGTCGGCCGACTCCATAGACCCCTCGCTCTTCCATCTCCCTCTCCCCCCGAGAATCAGATCATGGAGTCCGTATACAATAACACGGGAAGAAACCTCAGTATAAAAATCGGTATACACACGGATGTTCTCGGACTCGAAATCAAGGCGAATACTGTTGAATAAAACTTGCATTATGCAGGACGAGATATCGGAATCCACTGGGAATGCACGCGCTGCTGCCTATAGGCAGACTCTGGTTTGTACTAGGCCTAATGTTGTTACTGCAACAGCAAACAAGCTGATTTAGGACAAACAACCGAGAGGGCAAAGAGCACCACGGACAAACAGACCGACTACGGACTAGACGCGATGGCGCTACGAATACTCATAATTACTCATTAATTTCTTTCTCTCTCTTTCCGTCTCTCTCTCCCTCCTCTCTCTTTCTGCCTCTCTCTTTCTGTCTCTCTCTCTCCCTCTCTCTCTCCCTCTCTCTTTCTGTCTCCCTCTCTCCCTCTCTTTCTGTCTCCCTCTCTCTTTCTGCCTCTCTCTTTCTGCCTCTCTCTTTCTGCCTCTCTCTTTCTGTCTCTCTCTCCCTCTCTCTCTCCCTCTCTCTTTCTGTCTCCCTCTCTCTCCCTCTCTTTCTGTCTCCCTCTCTTTCTGTCTCCCTCTCTCTCCCTCTCTTTCTGTCTCCCTCTCTCTTTCTGTCTCCCTCTCTCTCCCTCTCTTTCTGTCTCCCTCTCTTTCTGTCTCCCTCTCTTTTTCTGTCTCCCTCTCTCTCCCTCTCTTTCTGTCTCCCTCTCTCTCTTTTTGTCTCCCTCTCTCTTTCTGACTCCCTCTCTCTCCCTCTCTTTCTCTCTCCCTCTCTCTTTCTGTCTCCCTCTCTTTCTCTTGCTTTATCCGTCTCCCCTTTCTCCCTATCTTTCTCTTTCTCTCCCTTTGTCTCTCTTCCTCTCTCTCCTCTTTCCTTTTCTTTCTCTTTTCCTCTCGCTCTCTTTATGTCTCTCTCTCTCTTCCTCTCAAAATCTTATCCGAAACAACGTCATCTTTACTTTGTTCAATTCCGATTTAATCTGGTTATCATAATCTTATTTCCCCCGTTAGTGTCACTTATGTTTAATGTTTACTTCTTTACCATTAATTTAATGTGAAATCTACTGAAACAGTCTTTTAATTTGTATACTAGTTTTTTCTTTGGACAATAAAGTTCCAGTTGACAAGTCAAAAAAGTCTTCCTCTCTCTCATTCTCTCTCTCTCTCTTTATCTCTCCCTTTCTCTCGCTTTCTCCGCCTCCCCTTTCTCCCTGTCTTTCTCTCCCTTTGTCTATCTTCCTCTCTCTCCTCGTTCCCTTTTCTCTCTCTCATCCTTTCTCTTTCTGTCTGTCTCTCACTCTTTCTCTCTCTCTCTCTCTTGGTGTCGTATTTCTTTAACGTCGGCGATCATGTCAAGCTACAGTTTCTGCGTTTCATGATTCCTCTCTCGTTTGAGTAGTTTTTTTCGGGCTGAACGTCCAAGACACCCTTTTCCGTTCTTCCGCTCCTCTCCCCTGTACTTGTCCTGTCAAAGTCAGGTTTTCCCCAACCATCATCTGTCAGGATGTGAGCGAGGATATTCAATGGTTTCGCTCTTAATTCACTCATCAGGTTTCTGTTCACTTCCGCTCGACTGCTAAGTACTGACACATCCTCTCTATAGCCCACGTACTTAAATATGTCCGCTATAGAGATGACGTTACACAGCTCTCAGAACGATTATCAAGAATGCATCACTACCATACAATAACAGCATGGGGTGAATTTCACATAACCATATCATGCATCGTAACTCCACTATACGATGAACAACCATCGAAATTCAACCCCCATTAAATTACACTCTCATCGACGCAAAAAATAGATATGATGTATCGTATGTTGTAATAGGTCATATGATTTCAGTGCATCGCTCATCGTCTTGCGATTTGTAACGAGGAGTTTGATGGAATCGACCACAGGAACGCGCAGGCCTATTCTGGTCTCTGTGTTCAATGTGGGATTTCTCATACAATAGCTGCTCTAACATTTGTGACCCGGCACAGCATAATGAGGAATAACCCCACTTTTGAGATTTTGAGGTTTTCTAATGATGTGAAAGAGTATACCATTAGCTTTCAAATGATATCAAAATATAATATCCTCTAATACTTAAGATTTCCCAATAATACTAAAGGCAATACAACGTTATGTTCCATTCTTCAAAGGCCTTTGAGTAAGGTCCTGGTAGGATCGAAACGTCAGGCCCTCTAACTGTTAAGATTCTATGCATTGCAGGTCGTTTTAGTCGGTGAGCTGTTTGCAGCAATTTTTTTTTTGTATTTACTTCAGATTCTTTATCTGATTGAATACAAAAAAACAAAAATTGATTTGTAATCGAATTGTGAAGATACTTTAACTTCAGGCGTTGTTTACTCAAAAAGTGTTTTGGTGGGATATTCCTCATGTCGCTGTGCCGGGTCACATTTGCACGGCGTAAACTAAATGTGACAATTTCAATCGAAAGGCTATTCAAAATTTGAATGTGCATATAAATATACAGTATAGCCTTATACGATCCGTTGTAATTCAACTGACGATGGGCAATCCATGCATCGTAGGTCAGGTGAATCATTGATTGTAGTTTCCGTGCCTTTTGCCCACGGTCTTACCATGGAGCTATCATAACTCCATGGTCTTACGATCGGTGTTGAATTCAATATGCAGATTCGCTCCATGCTCCAAACAAGGCTATAAAGCCACTCAAGGTTAAGGGCTAAGGAAAACAGGATATAGAGAGGGACTCGGGAAGGCTGGAGATAGGAATTGACAGGCAAGATCGTAGGCTGATGAAGGAAAACAAGAACCAGGAAGGGAATTCCTGAGAGAGACAGAACGAGGGAAGAAGCTGTTGTGATAACTCTTTGTTCTAAACCTTGGGAGAGATGTACGGGTGAGAGGAGGCAAACAGCCTGGTTGCTCGCTTAGAAGTTAATATGATTATGTTTCGTGGTATAAACCACTGATCACATCTGTATCCCACTGATGTACAAAAGGGGATGTAGGGCAATATGTCTCCGATGGGACGGTATAGTAGTATGGACCTTTTTCTCCCGCGTGACCAAACAAAAGCACTGCCGCCACGTTGGACCGCTTTTTAACGGAAAGTGTACGCACAACTATAAAGGTACAACTGATGTTTACACTGTGTGCTGCCATTGTAAGGAGGTCCAGCATGACGTCACGTGAAAAAGGTCTATACGGAGTTCCACGTGAAATCGTCCCGAAAGCATTACCATCCTCAAGAACGTGACAGCCACATAATGCGGCCAGCCGACTACTCTAATGAAAACCAAACACGTCCTATAATACCCTACCATCCCAACCCCCTCTTCCTTCCATACTCTCCACCATCCATCATGAGCTGGGATTGGATCTGAACGCTGAAGCGACCCGCGAGAGTTAGGCACGTCGCCTCACGCACTTGCCCCCCGGGGGGGGATTCTGGCGCAACATCGGAGCATTACCATGGAGGGCATCACAAGTCCAGCTAACGAGTACCATCAATTACGGTACATGATGTCCGAGAGAGAGGGAGATGGGGGGGGGAAGAGGGGGAAGGGGGGGGAAGAGGGGGAGAGGGCGAGAGGGCGCCGGAGAGGGAGAGAGGGAGAGAGGAAGGGAGGGAGAGAGGGCGAGAGGGTGAAAGGCCGAGGGGGAAAGGAATGGAGAGAGGGTGAGAGGGTGATCGAGAGGGCGAGACGGGGCGAGGGGAAGCATGGGGCAGGGAGGGAGGGAGGGGTGGGGAAGGGGGAAGGAGGGAGAGAGAGAGGGAGGGAGGGGGAGGGCGAGAGGGAGGGAGGGAGGGGGAGACCAACGAGTCAACGACCGACTGACGGACGGGCGGAGCACGGAGAAAACCAAGGAGGGAGGGGGGAGAGGGGAAAGAGAGAGAGAGAAAAGAAAAGATAGTATTCTCAGGGGTGGGGTGGGGGTAGGGGTATACCGTGTAGGAAGATTGCTTTGGGGATCCTGCCTCCATGATTGGGGTAAGTTGGGGCACAGTAGTTCAGACCATGGAGGAAGGAAACCTCCATGGTTCAGACCATGGAGCTATAAAAAGGACCATGGAGGATTACTCCATGGTTCAGACTGACGATGAGGGGCAGGCTTCGGGGCTATGCTAGCATGGAGGTGCTAGTTTGCGGTTACTGTTTTTTTCTCAGCAGGGGTAGAGAGGCTTGAGTAGCTGACAGCATGCCACAAAATCACCATACAATTAAACCACACAGGAAGAAGGGGCTCCACGGTCACAACTATGGTCATGCTACCCCTAACACCGTGGACTGGTGCAGTGTCACAGCGGGACAAGAAGGGCTGGACAGTCATTACGTAATTAACTCCTTGAGCTGACCTGTTGACTCACACATCCGCCACCCACAGTTCGGCGCGCTTTTCGACACGCCTCGTCTGTGTGTGTACACATGGAGCTAAGGTGCACCTTACGATCGTATTGCGTGCACAAAACCACACTGTTTGTTATTACACGCAAATAAGAATGGCCCCCGAAATGCAGCTATTTCTCCCCGTCCTGTTCTACATGTTCGCGCTGCTTCGCGACGAGCGATCGTCGCACGAGAGGTCCCGGCGACTGCACCGACTCATTCGGAGACGACGTGAGGCCCTTTCTCGGCGAAGGCTCGCGAACGAGAAGGCGGCGCGGCTTCGCTTCGTGAGACACATCGCGAGACGGCGAGAGTACACGTCGTGCTTCCTCCACGCGCTGTCGGCCATCGCCAGCGGGCCCCGCGTCGACCGCCTCGTCCACAACCTTCCCAAGAGCACCGACTGGTGGGAAAAGATCGTTCTGGGTTCGTGGACAAATGATCAGTGGCTGTCCAATTTCAGGTGAGCCCTCACGAATTGAATGGACCGAGAGCCTGAGGATTCGATCCTTTTCCTAGTAGTATAGGCCCTTTCCTCCATGATAGACCCACGGAGGAGTGAGACTTCTTATTCCTCCATGATAGACCTAAGTAGGACCTCTCAAAGGTGAAATAAGGGCATGCTAGGATCGAAACGTCATCAGGCCCTCGTAAATATTTGATATTCGCTTTTCGGTCATTTTAGTCAGGAAGCAGCTGTTTGTAACTTGTTTGCATTATAATTCAATGAGGGTTTGGCCTTGTGATAAGCACTGTCGTTATCACGTCGAGCAGGGTAAACCTGAAACCTGGTAAAACTGAAACCCTCATTGAAGTACATTACTACATTCTCCTCCTCGCAAACATCATGATGTGTTGTATGATGTTTTATATTTGCTTACTGATAATCCTTCTTTTGTGTTCACTCCTCTCTTTGATCTTTCCCCCTCTGCTCAGTCTCACTAATCCTTATATCCTACTGCTTGCCCTTCCCTTTGATCTCGCCCTGCCAGCTTTCCTCTTTGTCCTTTGTTTCTCACCCGTGTCCTATTCACTCTCTTCCCCCTTCCTTCTTCGATCTGTTTTGTGCTGGACTTGTCACTCTGCCTTCGAGAAAGATCCTGCTAGGATCGAAACGTCAGGCCCTCTACCCTCTAACCTTTGAGATTCATAGTCCCTCTGAGAAACGTTAATGAAACCACCGCTTGGTAAGACTTGAAGGTTTGCGTGGTGAAAAAAAATTAGTGGAGGGTAAAGTTACCGGCTCTTTTCATAGCCATAATTCTTGAAAGAGAAGACACATACATGGTGTCACCGCAAACCTTCCACTTAACCACCGCTTGTTCACGGGAACACATGCACTATAGTATGTTGCTTTCTTCACCGAAGACATGCTGTAAGTGTCTTCACCAAAGACAACATACATCAGTCGATATGTCAGAATATACCAACCTAATGACTTTGCCTTTGAGAAAGGTCCTGCTAGGAATAGGATCGAAACGTCAGGCCCACTCAATTTTGAGATTTGCATTTTGGTAATTTTAGTCAGTAAGCAGTTGACCACATTTGTTGTACATTACTTTATCCGTAACCCTGCTGACTCCAACAGACGCCAACAAATTTTGGGGTCTGTTGTCCTGTGATGGGTTCAGCAGTGTACAGTAGTCAGTACTAAAAAACTGTGTTGAGGATTGTTGGGGTCAACATGATTGTCTGGCCTGGCAGCCACACAATGAAGATATTCAAAAAAATCTATAGAAAAGCCCCAAAACAAAGGGCCTAAAGGGAAAGAGCCCAAAGAAGAGGCCCAAGAGAAAAGGCACAAAAGAAAAGGCCTAACAATTGTCTGTTACTTGAGTGTTAGTCTTTGTTGGGATCAACACTGTACAATACAGTTGGATTTCGTTGGGCCTGGCATTGCATGCAAAGTTACTGCAATTACTACTACCATTACAGGACCCTGCTGAACCCAACAGTATCCACTGTTGGGTACTGTTGGGATCAGCAGGCTTCACACTTTCATGCTTGTTGGATACTGTTGGGATCAGCAGAATAGAGTTAGGCTAACAGTACTGTATTGGGTTTTGTACTTTTGTTTAACAGAATGTCGAAGGCGACGTTCGCTTTTCTCGTCGACAGTCTGCAGACGCACGTGAGGAAGATGGACACCAACATGCGGCGAGCTATTCGCGTCGACCACCGGTTGGCGATCACCCTGTGGCGACTGGCGACCAACATCGAGTTCAGAACCATCGGCCATCTCTTCGGAGTTGGCAAGTCCACCTGCTGCGTCATCGTCCGAGAGACGTGCGAAGCTCTGAAGACGGCACTGGGCTCGCGAGTGAAGATGCTGTCCGGAGAACGCCTTCAGGTAAGACGACGGGCTGAAATCCCATCATTTTTTAATATTTTTTTAGAACGATTTGAGTTTGGCTATTTAGTATTTAGGAAGAGTGCCTGGTGGTACGCAAAACCAGAGGTCACGGGTTCAAGTCCCGGTCCAGTCATTTGCAAAGTTGTCTGTGCCAATTTTTCAATTCGTTTGTAAGTTTCCAGTCATTTTTCCCCCTTAATTTACCAAAAATGTTGCAAACTGCTCACTGACTAAATTTACCAAGATGCGAATCTCAACATTTAGTAGGCCTGACGTAACGTTTGGATTCTAGCAGGACCTTTGAGAAAGGTCCTGCTAGGATCGAAACGTCAGGCCCACTGAATTTCGATTTGTTTGACTCTGTTTTTGAATTTGCTTCTTGAAGCAAATACAGGGAAACAATTATAGACCTTTACAGTGTGACGATTGTTTACCCATGCAAGCCAATTTTCTATCAGCTCAGCGGGGATTCTTGCATGATATCTCGATGCCATAAGGTGGTGGTTGTTTTTGTTTTGTTTCAGCAATCCCTGAGGGGATTTGAAAGTCGCCACGGATTACCGCAAGTCGCCGGCGTCGTCGGCGGAACCCACGTCCCGATAAGGGCGCCGCACGACAACCCCAGGGACTACTACAACCGCAAGAGGTTCTTCTCCGTCATCCTCCAAGCCGCCGTCGACTTCCAGGGCAGGTTTGTGGATCTGAACATCGGCTGGCCGGGCTCGGTGCGCGCCGCGCGAGTCTTGGCCAACTCCAGCTTGTATCAGAAGCTCGTATCGGACCGCACCCTCTTCCCGCCGACCCTCAGAGACATCCAGGGCGTCGACGTTCCTGTCATGCTCCTCGGCGGTCAGGCGTACCCACTGACGAGGAACCTCATGAAAGGTTTCGGCGATGCCGACGGCCCGATGACCCGTCGGCAGCAAATCTTCAACGCGAAGCTGAGCGGAGCGAGAAGCGCTCTGGAGACGGCCCTGGGACGGCTCAAAGCCCGCTGGCGCATTCTCGACAAGAGAAACGGGCACCACCTGAAGAACGTTCCCCTGATCGTCTTGGCCTGTTGCATCCTCCACAACGTGTGCGAGGAGAGGGGAGAGCCGTTTCAGGAGCACTGGCTCCACGAGCTTCAGAATGTGCCGGTTACTGATGTCGCCGACCGCTACCGAGGCCACCACGAAGATGAGGCTGAAGGGATAGCCGTAAGGAACGCCTTGATGCAACACATGGTTCCCGACAATGTTGAATAGTACATGTACAATCCATATACTACGTCTTTTACATAGTACGTCTTCTACGTAACGCCAGTCCCACTAAATTTGGAGACGTCTTTTACGTGTTAACTTGTAAGCATTTGGCCTGCACTGAACTCAAATTCCAGTAAGAAGTAAGAAGTTCAAAAGTAAAAGGTTCCAGTTTTCATTTGGTCGGACAGATATGACAGATAATCAAGTTGACAATATGCTGACCGTTGTACATAATAACATTACTTTTTTAATATACTGTACATTCAAGTGATATACAAAAATGTTGCAAACTGCTTACTGACTAAAATTACCGAAATGCAAATCTCAAAATTTAGTGGGCCTGACGTTTGGATCCTAGCAGGACCTTTCTCAAAGGCATTAAGAGACTATCGAAACATTATGGTCCCTTAAAGAAAAGGTATGGTTCTGAAATGATATCACTATAGCCATACCTCTTCTTTAAGAGACCTTATACATTGTGTCACCGCAAAGTTCGCAAACCCTCATACACTGTACATTGTACATATACATGTATATTGTTTCACCTATCATGCAAAGCCTTTTTTATTTGACCATCAATAAATTATAAGGGCCTGGTCGAGGCAGGACCTTTCTCAAAGGCAGACTTCCGCCTTTGGGAAAGGTCCTGCTAGGATCGAAACGTCAGGCCCTCCTAATGTTTGAAATTCACTTTTTGGTTATTTTTAGTCTGAAACTTTTGAATAAATAAACAAATGTCTTTATTGTATAAAGCAAGAAAGGATCGATCTGTGAATGTTGTAAGGAGCACGGTGATTGGAATGAAACAACAAGATCTAAATAAACCATTCTCAGTCATTTAAACTTATAACAAAATGCACTACATGTAGGCTAATACCAGACCAATGCAATTTCCAACATTCACGAAGCCTTATGCTTCATAACTTTAAACAAAATTTGATATAAATCTTAAAATTTAGTGGGCCTGACGTTTCGATCCTAGCAGGCCCTTTCTCAAAGGCAGAGTGACAAGGACAAAACAGATACATGTACATTATACACGAAGGAAGGGGAGAGAGTGAATAGGACACGAGAGTGAAGTGGGAGAGAGTGAATAGGAGTGAATAGGACCGTGTCCTTGTCACTCTGCCTTTGAGAAAGGTCCTGCTAGGATCGAAACGTCAGGCCCACTAAATTTTAAGATTTACATTTTGGTAATTTTAGTCAGTAAGCAGTTTGCAACATTTCTGTATATCACCGAAAATTTAATATAGGAAGAATTGATTGAGAACTTTTGAACAAGTTGAACAATGGCAAAGAAAAATTGCCCCGCTCCACTCGAAATTGTCTTTGCCATTTTTCAATTTGCTTTAAACATTTTTTGAGTGTTTTGCCAAACAAAATTATTGCCGTTACTTTTCCATTCGTTTTTTTTTTGTTACAATGTAATTGGTGCTATTAAACCAAAGTGGCTAAGATGTTTTAATAAAAAGATGATCATCTCATTTACAATTGGGATTTAGATGTCGTGCTATGACTCCTGCGGCTCCTGTTTAACCCGAGTTTCGTTGTCGTGAGGGTCCGGCTGACGAGGTTGTCCCGGTGGTGGCGACTGCGACGGAGGGGGCACCGTTACCGGTGACCGCTGAGACGACGAGGGCAAGGGGTCGGCGTGGTGATGATCGGAAGGCGGGTTGGGCTGACGGGCTCCGTGGCGGTACGGTTGAAAGGCAGGCTGGGAGTAGCACGGGTCGAAACCCATGGGGTGCCGGTATTCTTGATACGACGTAGCGCCACTTCTGGACATCTGAAGCAGCAGCGATTGCAGCATTTCGTCCCGCTTTTGTTCCCGCGCTTCGCGGTTCGCCCTGGCCAGCCGTTCCTCTCTCAGCTGCTCCCTGAAAAGTTCCAGCTCCTCCTGGCGGAGTTTCGCTTCCCTCTCCGCCCTCTGCCTCTCCAGCTTCGCTTCCCGCTCCGCCCTCTGCATGAATCGCTCGTCCTGAAGGTCCTGCTTCTCCATGAATAGCTTCAGCATCGCGGCCACACTCTTGGCCGCTCCGGGTTTCGGCTTGCCCTTCTTCCCTGTAAAAGCACCGATAATGATAGAGTGACACGTTAAACAGATCGAGCATTTTCATATTCACCACCATCGTCACCATCAATCGGAAATAGAAGAGGCTGCAGCAACACGTTGTTGAGAACTTGAGACCAATATGCGCCTCTTCAAGCTGGATGGCATTTTCATGGTATTTTTGATATGTAATCCTTTGTCCGCCCTGACTGCCGCAACTGCCCGTTGGAGTTCAGAAGACATATAGTCCTAAAACTTGAAGGTTTGTATGGTGGAAATACTTGGTGGAAGGTTTGCGGTGACACCATGTAACACATCTCTATGGATAAGATGGAAGGTTTGTTTGGTGGAAATACTAGGTGGAAGGTTTGCGGTGACACCATGTAACACATATCTATGGATAAGATGGAAGGTTTGCATGGTGGAAATACTTGGTGGAAGGTTTGCGGTGACACCATGTAACACATCTCTATGGATAAGATGGAAGGTTTGCATGGTGGAACTGGAAATACTAGGTGGAAGGTTTGCGGTGACACCATGTAACACATATCTATGGATAAGATGGAAGGTTTGCATGGTGGAAATACTAAGTGGAAGGTTTGCGGTGACACCATGAAGTACAGTACTTCTCTTTCAAGCAGGAGTGTGGCTCTGAAAAGAGCCGGTAACTCAACGTTTCTGGTAATGTGTACTCTGCCCGTCGTCATGCAGGAGACTGCTGGAGTCCAACTATCATCACACTCCTTCTTGAAAGAGAAGTAATACATGGTGTCACCGCAAACCATCCACATACTACATGTATAGGGGTAATACAGTGCGTTAGCAGTGACCAGCGAATCACAACCATCTCGCTTTTATTGTTGATGCTATGGGAAGTAGTTTGCCATAGACCTATAGAACTTTAAATGTTGGGAACATTTGTTGTTGTTTTTTTAGCTTTTGATTAAGATGGGCATTTAAGATATGAAGTAATCCATGTACTTTCAGGAAAAGGTACAACTGTATGGAAACGAGAAGCAGCCCTACCCCCAAAAAGAAAATTAATGTAAATACTATAATGGATTAAACATAATTGGAAATTCCCTTGGACGACTCACCTTTCTTAGCCTCAGGGGCCACCTGCTCCACGTGCGGATGTACTTCATCTTGGAAAGATTCATCTCCCAGGGAATTATCCTCACCAAGGCTAGCGGTTTCATCATCTGCGTACAGGCAATAAATCCAACAGTCGATATCAGGATTTTCAGATACATGTATCGATATATCGGCAATCAACAATCGATATTATTGGCGTGTACAGTTTTTCTCCTGTACAAATAAGTTTACTATATGTTATCCCATTATACAGGTAAATAAATGGTAAACAAGCCGGCATTAATTCAAAACATCATAGGTTTTACAGAAATGTATTTTATTTATTTTATTTTTCGTCACCAATCTTTTTTTTTTCAATTTTTTTTTTATTTGACTCTGCCTTTGAGAAAGGTCCTGCTAGGATCGAAACGTCAGGCCCACTAAATTTTGAGATGTTTTATTTGAAATGAGAAAATTAGAAAATGCACAACACATGATCCCACGTGTTCGCAGGGGACGTATTAAGTCGTGAACACCCAACACGACGGGTGGAGTGACCGTTAACGTTACAAGGGGAACTAAAGGCAATACAAAGTCATGTTCCATTCTTTAAAGGCCTTTGAGTAAGGTTCTGGTAGGATCGAAACGTCATGCCCTCTAACTGTTAAGATTCTATACATTGCGGGTCGTTTTAGTCGGTGAGCTGTTTGCAGCATTTGTTTTTGTATTTACTCAAGATTCTTGATCTGATTGAAAAAAAAAATTGAATACAAAAAACAAAAAATTATTTTAAATCGAATTGAGAAGATACACTGTACCGGTACTTTGACTTCAGGCGTTGTTTACTCGAAAAGTGTTTTGGTGGGATAATATTTCTCATGTCGCTGTGCCGGGTCACATTTAGATAAAGTTGCACATCAGTAAGAGTCTGACCAACCTGTATTGCTTAGACCTGCAAGGACGACAGGTTTGTGGTCAGTGGTGATCCCGTCTTCCTCGTCACTCGTGTCGACATCACTGTCTTGCCATCCGGATTCGTCTAGCTCATCTGTCGCACGAAATGGAGGAAAACTCGGTTATATCAAAATCAAAGATTAAATCAAATCTCAATTAAGGAGAAATCTCATACTTTGGCCATTTTCTAAATATAATAAGCATTTCATAAACCAAATAAAATTCATAATTTTCACACAATATAAGTTAATATAATTGGCCATTTTCTAAATATAATAAGCCATTTCATGAATCAAATAAAATTCATAATTTTCGCACAATATTAATCAATATAATACAAAAGTGATATACAAAAATGTTGCAAACTGCTTACTGACTAAAATTACCAAAATGCAAATCTTAAAATTCAGTGGGCCTGACGTTTCGATCCTAGCAGGACCTTTCTCAAAGGGCATGGAAACTTCGTTACGGCTGCCGTAACAATAGCCACTGAGTTTTATTTTATCTTATTATTTTTATGTCAATTTTTCGGGATACATGTACAGCATTCACATCACAGCACACAAGTAAGAATAAAGTTGAAAATAGAAATCAATAAATCAATAAAAAAAAAAAAAAAAAAAAAAACAACAACACCCCAATCAACAAACAAACAACAACAGCAACAATAACAGAAACAACATCCAATTAACTCCCGAAGGATTGCCCAAAAGACACTAGTTTCTGTCAGGGAACTCTCCAAAGTAATTGGATGACAGAAAACAAAAAATATGTACACAGTATATGGAAAAAGAACAAAGTAAATTACAAATATGCCAAATATACCAATTACCGAAATAAATAATAAATCTTTAAAAAGATAGAGATTTCATATTGACTTCACAGAATAATTTGAAGCGAATACAGAAACAAAGTAATTCAAAGAGGTTTTGCCCTTACTCGACGTGGTAAACACTGAATGCTCAGTGCTTTACCCGGTGCCTGGTAAAAATATTTCAGGCAGCTCGGGCGGGATTCGAACCCGCGACTCCCGAATTCTTTGCGTCGAGGAGAATGTAATTCAAAGAGGTTTTGCCCTTACTCGACGTGGTAACAGAAACAAAGTACATGTACATGTAACAACAGATACAAACGAGTTCTTTACCTTGATCAGAATGGCTCGCGTGTTCACGGCTCGAACTCGGCCCGCTCGTGATAGTATCCAGAACGTCGGCCGGCGGGGAAGGGTTGACGGTCGGACGCCTCGCCAGAACTCTGTCCAGCGATTCGAAATGAATCCACGACCTCCGTCCGCTGCCGCTCTCCGCGATCATTTTGTGCTTTTGCTTGAGCTGTTTGATCTTGTTCTTGACCTGCACCGCCGTCCGTGAGAAGCCGAGCGACGCCATGTGCCTCGCGATTTCGACGTAGACCGTCTTCTTCCGCGTGAACGGGTCGTCCGTGGCCCAGCGGACGTCCTCCTCCCCCCAGACGGCGATCAAGGCCTCGGTCTCGTCCGCCGACCAGTTCGACGACCTGGGTAGGCTGATGACGGGCTGCGGCGGCGACGCCGCTGGATCCGAGTCCGTGACTGTTGGGCCGCCGGTGGTGACCACCAGTATTGCCGGGGCAGAATCTGCTCCTGCTGATGTCGTGTCCGTCATCTTGCCGGCCCCCGAACAAAAATTCGGCGCTATTCCTCACAGACTTATCATGAGACCCGACTGAAGCTCCGATAACGCTAATGGCCTTTCCGACCGCTTCTTCTGGTGTACTTTTTTTGTGTACAAACATTGGCACACACAAAGACAGCACGTGGTGCATGGGTCGGAAATAGATGGCGGAGATCGACAGGCCAGCGAGGAAACTCACTGTGGGAGACACTCACACAGGAGACTACCAGCACCACGGAAACAACCTGTACAGTACATGTGTACTTGGTCGTAAGTAAATAAACACGGTTGGATTCCTCCATTGGCTGGACCATGGAGGAATGGTTGGACCATGAAGCTATGAAGGTTGGGCCCAGATTTTGCGCGTAGGGGATCTAAGGATAAAGTACCGTACGCACAGTGGGTCGATCAAGACACCCTGCCCGAAACCCGATAATACATTTTTGTATCCGCAATTATTTTGTTTAAAGAATTTGTTATTGCAAGAGGTTGAAAGTCCAAGAATGTGCAGCCATGCTAGTTGCATGAGGTCCACGTCACGATGATTACGTAAGCAATAGGGACCCCCCACAAACACCGGATATGCTGCATATCGGGACTGGGTCAGTTGTGTCCAAACAATAAAAAGCAGTAGGAGGTCGGTCGTAAACCATGGCACGCCCGCGGGGCATGGGATCGGGAATAGTCCCGTCAAGGAGCTATAACTGGTCCCATGGTCCCCACGAGAGGCCCCCTCCAACTTGGGGGGCGAAGGAGAAATTCCAGACGGGGAGGGGAAGGGGGGGGGGTTGAATTTACCAGACGGGGTATTTTTATCCGAAGTGGGTTGGGAGGAGCATGGAGGAAGGAAAATAATTCCTCCATGGGAGGAGGGAGAGAGAGAGAGAGAGAGGGGGGGGGGGTTGGAGGTTCACTGTTCAACTGTATTTGCAAGTTTTCAGATTTGTTATGCTAATGAGAATAATATCCCTAATCCCTACCCTACTCCTTGCCCTTCCCTTTGATTTCTCCCTACCAGCTTCACTCTTTGTCCTTTGTTTCTCATCCGTGTCCTATTCACTCTCTCCCCCTTCCTTCGTGTACATGTATCTGTTTAGTCCTTGTCACTCTGCCTTTGAGAAAGGTCCTGCTAGGATCGAAACGTCAGGCCCACTAAATTTTAAGAGAATAATATTAGAGAAAGGTCCTGCTATACTGTGCTAGGGAAAGGTCCTGCTAGTGCTAGGATCGAAACGTAAGGCCCACTGAATTTTGTGCTTTCCATTTTAATTGGTGATTTTAGTCAGTAAGCAGTTTGCAACATTTTTGTATATCACTTTGAGAACTTCACGAAATTAATACAAAACCTGTTGCAAACTGCCCACTTACTAAAAATGACCTGCAATACATAAATCTCAAAAGATAGAGGGCCTGACGTTTCGATCCTAGCAGGCCCTTTCTCAAAGGCAAAGTGCCTTTGAGAAAGGGCCTGCTAGGATCGAAACGTCAGGCCCTCTAACTTTTGCGATCAATGAGAATTTCAATAATCATGAGCAAAATGGTGATGTCATCACAGTATGATCACAGGATCATGCAACAGAAACCCACTTCTTTTGTACAAAAGCTTGTGAAATTGTTCAAAATTGTATGCCAAAATGTATGCTTCAAAATCGTTTAGTGAAGTAGTTTTTCATTAAACCTAATCCAGAGTGATTAATATGCAGTTTGAAAGTTAATGTTTTTCTTGGTGTTTTTTTAAACTGTGGGTTTCTGAAGCCTGACGTACCTTACAATAGCGCCCACATTGAGGATATTTTCATGTTTGTACACTTCAGATCCCTAGATGACAGAAGAAAATGAGCTTGACTGTGATATTTATTGCAGAGACCCTTTAAGTTTTGTCTGCCGAAGACGGGCAGAGAACACACCGCCCGAAACGCTGAGTTCAGTCCGGAAAGTACCCTTGTCCAAGGCGGTCTCTCCGGTACAGCTCCGGGCAGAGAGATCCGGGCCAAACGCACCGCGAACCGCGGTACAACGGCACTACCACGCCGGGGTCAAAGCTGAACGGTACGGGGACTTGCAGGTCGGCGCGCAGGCGCAGATCTATGTTCGTACTCAAATCGGTAACTATGGCTAGAAGACCACTCGATTCAAGCTGGTATATAAGTGAGGCGCGACCAATCAGTTGTTAAGTTTAAGGGTCGGAGGTGAGAGCGCCACCCGTCGTGTTTGGGGTTCACGACTTAATACGTCCCCCACCCTTTCAGAAATCAAACCGTGCCTAAATTGTGCATTTGCTCGAAAAAATAAAAGGGAAAGAAAAAGTATATAGAGCCGCTATGATTTTTTATATTGGCCCTAATACCAACTCATTTTACCATCATTTTAATATTCCACGACTTTCCACGATCTTTTCCAGATTTTACAGGACTTTCAAGGGCTTTGGAATAGATGAGGTGCTACGAAGTCTGTACGTCTTCTTTAGTCATTTTCCAAACAACGTCAAGCCCACTTAGCTACCCCAGGGTGGCCAAAACAGACACACACACGAGTATCACTCTTGCGTATTTTTGAACCGAACTTCAGGTCTGACTGCATGACAACCCCCTTGACGGAATATCCAGCGAGACCTGTTGAGTGTTGACAAGGATAGAGTCGGACGTTCGGTGTACATAAAACTGTATCTCAGGACCGAACAGGTCTCATGGAATGGCCACCACCCCCCCCCCTTGAATACTCGGCGAGACCTTCTCGAGGGAGGATATGCTAAGGTTAGGGTTAGGGTTAGGGTTGGGCCGAAGTGCAACGAAGCCTGTACGTCTTCTTTAGACATTTTCCATACAGCGTCAAACCCACTAAGTTCCGCCGCTTTATATACGACTTTCCGCCCACAAGGTCGCCAAAGCGAGGCATATATGTGTCACGACGTATGACACTCAACCACGTGGTTGGGGTATGGTTGCGCACTACACACGTATGACGCATTGTGTATGGTTGCTGGCCTAACACACGCAACGTTGGGCACTTTGGTCCAGTTTGACCCTAACCGTAACCGTAACACTAACCGTAATGCTAACCCTAACCTAAACAACCCTAATCCTAACTCTAATCCTAATCCTAACCTTAACCCTAACCACCCTAATCCTAAACCTAACCCTAATCCTAATCCTAACCCTCACTCTATCCCTAACACTAACCCAACCCTAACTGCAACCGTAACCGTAACCCTAACCCTAACCGTAACACCCTAAACCTACACTGGTTTACAAAACATGTCCTTGTATAGTCCCCACACAATTAACGGAGTACCAGCGATGGTGGTTGAACGTCATATGTCGGTTCTGTTATATATCTCCCAAAGCAGACGCAACTAATTTGGAGTATCTGTCGCTCTCGTCCTTGCGTATTTTTAAGGGTATGTTCAGACGAGGTGCCATTATTTTTGCGCGGACTGGCACTGTTGGAGCGTTGGTACAGCAAAGCTGATGAGTTGAGTACACATTACATAGCGAACTCTCATGGCAAGAAACAAGACGCGAGACAAGATCATGCGTGCAGCTTGTACACGTACATTGTACGTATGATAATTAGGTTTGCGGAGACACCATGTAATTTTTTGTGAGTAAAGAACCGGATGAACTCGACGTTAGTGGAACAGTGTATCCTGCTCGTCTTCAGGAGACTGCGTACTTCATTGTACGAAGCATGGTACAACTACAAGTCACATGGCCGACGGGTCTGACCTATACTTAGCTAAAAAAAAATTGAAAATATAAAATAATATTCTGCACGAAAAATACTATTTTTGCATTTGGGGGAATCTTTCAAGCTTTACGACCCTTTTTCAGATTTGTTTTTCAAAGTTTTCAAGATGCGTCTCAATCTTTCAAGATCTTGAAAGATCTTCCAAGCAGTGGCAACTCTGGCTTGGGTGTTAGTTTGCGGTTTCTAGTTTTTTCTCGGCGGGGATTCAAGTAGCTGACTGCAATCGCCCTACCACTGACACCCAACCCACAACCCACGAGGGGCCACCAACAACTGGATGGCGGACATGGGTAAGCCTTGTCTAAACAATAACACGGTGAAGGAACACCCGCAGGGCATGGACTGGCGAGTAGCGCCACTAATTATTGGGAATAAAATGGACTTAACCCCCTCGGATGGGATGGCCATTGTGTGCTCGAGCAAATTGGCTCACGGGTCTTGCACAATTATTGGTCTACCGTCTACCGACGATGAGACACGGGACATCGTTTTCTTTTCCCCCCTTTTCCCCTCCTCCCTCCCTCTCTCTCCCTCTTCCTCGGCCGGCAGACAGGGCCCGGGGCCCGGGGCCCGGGGCCGGCGGTATGCCGGAGGCCAGCGCACCCCGCGGGGAGACGTTTGTGGAAGACGTTAACATTCCATGAAGGGGGGATGGGGGCGCGGGCGAAGGATCAGCCGTGCCCCGGGTGAAGGATTTATAAGGAGAGGGTTCGAGAAGGAGAATGTACCGTGGAGTGAAAATTGAAAGACGAAGAAGATGAAGAAGGAAAAAAAACGGCGAGGGCGTGTTCTAATGGGGATATAATATAAAAGTGAAATACAAAAATGTTGCAAACTGCTTACTGACTAAAATTACCAAGATGCAAATCTTAAAATTTAGTGGGCCTGACGTTTCGATCCTAGCAGGACCTTTCTCAAAGGCAGAGTACATATTTAATTAACCACGGCTTGAGCTAAGGTTCGGGCTCGGGCTCAGGCTCAGGCTCGGGCTCAGGCTCGGGTTCGGGCTCGGGCTCAGGCTCAGGTTCGGGCTCGGGCTCAGGCTCGGGTTCGGGCTCGGGCTCAGGCTCAGGTTCGGGCTCGGGCTCAGGCTCGGGCTCAGGCTCAGGCTCAGGTTCGGGCTCGGGCTCAGGCTCGGGTTCGGGCTCGGGCTCAGGCTCAGGCTCGGGCTCGGGCTCAGGCTCGGGCTCAGGCTCAGGCTCAGGTTCGGGCTCGGGCTCAGGCTCGGGCTCAGGCTCGGGCTCGGGCTCAGGTTCGGGCTCAGGCTCGGTCTCAGGCCTCAGGCTTGGGCT
Source organism: Luidia sarsii (assembly GCA_949987565.1). NCBI lineage: Eukaryota > Metazoa > Echinodermata > Asteroidea > Paxillosida > Luidiidae > Luidia > Luidia sarsii. The sequence continues at coordinate 16,475,959 of OX465114.1, read as the reverse complement.
CAGGTTCGGGCTCAGGCTCAGGCTCAGGCTCAGGCTCAGGCTCGGGCTCAGTTTCGGGCTCAGGTTCGGGCTCAGGCTCAGGCTCAGGCTCAGTCTCGGGCTCAGGCTCGGGCTCAGGCTCAGGCTCAGGCTCGGGCTCAGGCTCGGTCTCAGGCTCATGCTTGGGCTCAGGTTCGGGCTCAGGCTCGGGCTCAGGCTCGGGCTCAGGTTCGGGCTCAGGCTCAGGCTCAGGCTCAGGCTCAGGCTCAGGCTCAGGCTCGGGCTCGGGCTCGGGCTCGGGCTCAGGCTCGGGCTCGGGCTCAGGCTCAGGCTCACACACAGGTTCGGGCTCAGGCTCACCAGTTCAGAGTCAGGTTCAGGATAAAGGCTCGGGCTCGGTATTGCTATACCGAATGTACCACGGGTACACCGGGACCTATAGCTGTATATAGGCCTAGTCCATTTCATCAAACTCATCCTCACATACGAAAACATCTCAAGACGATCGACAGGCGACGCACAGAAATCATACGACTAAAGATGGGTCATCAGTTGTTCAATGAGGGTTTGGCCTATACTCGACGTAATAAGCACTATGTGCTCATCAGTGCTTCGTCCGATTTTCTATCAGTCACCGTGCACCCGAAGGCTTTGTGAAATGCACCGCCCGCACGGCGTGAGCTCACTACAGTAATATTTGAACAGCGTGCCTTTGGCATGAGAGCAGGGAACCGGGTCAGTTTAGCGACGGACAAGTCTCGTATTTTACTCCATGTCTGGTAGTGACAGGCACGGGCATATCGAATTCCGCGAATGTCCTACTCCAATATCCTATCGGCTTCTGACCCGAGGTCATCCTGGGTGGGGGGAAAACAAAACTGGGAGGAATGAATGAACGATCTCCTCATGAAATAGGTCGGATGAAAAGAAGTGCATTGGTTCCGTGAAGAAGGGACCCGCCGTGTTTTTTTGACTCGGTGACTCCCAGGTCTTTCGTTGGAGGGAGGGGAGGGGAGGAGGGCTGACGAATGCCCCAAGCCGGCGGGACATGTCTCGGAGATCGTCACATAACTAAATCGACTGAGCTGCCTAAAATTATTGAACCAAAAGAGACTCCTTGCTCTATGATTGAACACTGTGTGTCAGGGCTTTCCTTCCCCTGACTGTTTGTCCTTGTCACTTTGCCTTTGAGAAAGGTCCTGCTATATAGGATCGAAACGTCAGGCCCTCTAATTTTTGAGATTTATGGATTGCAGGTCATTTTAGTCAGTGAGCAGTTTGCAACAGTTTTTGCAAATCGCATAAACTTCATGTTGACATCCTTGTGTTGCAGTATCCCTTCGTGGTGATCCTCCTTGCCGAGTTGTGAGTTTGCGGTTTGTGTTTTGTTCTGTTTTGTCTTTCGTAACCAACACTATGTTCTAACTATTTTACCCTCTCTCCTCTCTCTGAGATTATGAATGATTCCATCTCTGCCTCTTCCAACGGCTTCGTAAGTCGACGGAAAAGGCCCTTCGGTTCTCCCACCATTTGACTTAACCCTACCAGTTGCAGAATACTAAATCGAGCTCCCTATATTGAACACTGTGTGTCAGGGCTTTCCTTCCCCTGACTGTCTATGTTTGTCCTTGTCACTTTGCCTTTGAGAAAGGTTCTGCTAGGATCGAAACGTCGGGCTCTTTAGTTTTTGAGATTTATACATTGAACACTGTACCAAAAAACACACTCACTTTTAAAGCCAATTACTCCCCACCCAAAAGTTTCCCAGTTCTTGTAGCTATACTGAAAAGTGTAGTTTGGACCTTCGTGTTGTGCCTCTAGCCGTGTTATCACGACGGTCTTGGAAAGAGGCAACAAAAGGAGGAGCCAGACAGTAAAAATAAAACGACAGAGGGAACAAAGAACGGTGACACAGAAGACCACTCAGATCATCCCAACAATAGAGCAAGGAACATTTTCCAACTGATTAGTTGCAAATAAAACTTCGCGATGTGCCTCATTATCGAGGGTGCGACGCACTGGCTGGTTGTGGGCGATTGTGTTCCCTACTTAGTGGAAAGTTTGCGGTGACACCATGTTTATCAAGAAGTGTGACTCTGAAAAGAGCCGGTAACTCAACATTGTGTGTACTCGGCCCGTCAGCAGGGTACGCACTACCGGCTCTTTTCAGAGCCATACTTCTTGAACGAGACGATGTACATGGTGTCATCGCAAACTTTCCACTAAGTTCTCCACCATGCAAACCTTCAAGTGTTTCTCCTTGTTTCATCTGTCGGAGATGAAGGGTCCTTCTCCGTCACGTACTCTCTCTCTCTCTCTCTCTCTCGATTTCCCCCGATCCTTCCACCTCTCTTTGCCTTTTTTCCACTCTCTTTCTGTCTCTCCCATCACTCACTATCACCCCATCCGGTCTCTACCTTTCCTTTTCTCTCCCCTCTCTCTCCCATCTCGCTCACCTCTCTCTCTCTCTCTCTCTCTCTCTTTCTGTCTCTCCTAATCAATCTCTCCCTCTTTCTATCTCCCTCCCCTCGTCCCGTATCTCTTTCCTTCCTCCTTCCTCTCCTCCCTCAGTGCCTCCCTCCCCCTCCTTTCTCTCCATATCTCCCCCCTCTCTCTCTCCCTCACTCCCCTCTCTTCGGTCTCTCCCAGTGTCTCTCTCCTCTTTATATATCTCCCTTCTTCTAGTCCGCCGTCTCACTTTCGGGTCTTCCTCCTCCCTCTTTTCCCTTAGTGCCTCATTCCCCCTCCCTCACTCGCTCTCTCTGTCTCCCTCTTTCCATCTCTCTCTGTCCATCTCTCTCTGTCCCCCTCTCTCTCTCTCTCTCCCTGTCTCTCTCTCTCTCCCTATCTCTCCCCCTGTCTCTCTCTCCCTCTTTTCCCCTCTCCATTTCTCCCTCCCTCTCTCTCTTCCCCCTTATATCCCTATCTCTCCTCTTACTCTCTCCCCTCTCTCTCTCCCTATCTCTCCCCCTGTCTCTCGATCTCTACCTCTTTTCCCCTCTCCATCTCTCCCTCCTCCCCCCTCTCTCTCTCTTCCCCCTTATATCCCTATATCCCCTCTTACTCTCTCCCCTCGCTCTCTCGTCCCCCAGTCTCTCTCCCTCTCCCCCCTCTCTCTCTCTCTCTCTCTCTCTCCATCCCCTTCTCTCTCTCCCTCTCCCCCCTCCCTATCTCTCTCTCCCCCTCTCTCTCTCCCCTCCCTCTCTCTCTGTCCGCCCCTTCATTAGGAATGGACAACCTGAATAGTCTGCGAAGACGCGGACAAGGTGATGCAATTACGCCTATACGAGAGCAGAACAGATGGCGCTGGAGACACAAGGACACTTCACCTGAGCGAAGATGAATCTCCCACCACGAGTATACAGCCAGGAATTTCGTCGGGGGTGGCGGAGTTATAACATTTGCGCCGGACGACCAGGGCGAGGCGAGGCTGAAAATGTGACAAGAGCTTCATCGTAATCATGCGAAGCACGCACGGATATACCTGGCGAGCCAAGCGCGGGTTAAAGTCCAACTTCATCGAGTTGCTTTTGTGAGCACAGAAAGCCGAATGGCAGGCAGGCATGGTTATCAGCCATATTGTCATGTCACGCTCACTGCTTCTGAATAGCGTCTGACTTCATTATACTCGACAAAAAAGTGGATATTTTCGTTGGTGAACTAATTCAACGAGCCAGGATTTTGACTAAAGTGTATACACAAATGTTGCAATCTGTTTGGGCCTCTTGTCAAAAAGATCATCGGTTGGGTATCAGGTGATTTGACCCGTCCGATGTCGTTTCAACCGGATAGCCATCGTGTATATTTTTCACCCCAGAGTCCAGTACAATCGGCTCTCTACCGGGGGAAATTGTATCGGTCGGATGAATTCAACCGATACTCAACCGATGATCTTTTTGACAAGAGACCTTACTGACTAAAATTACCAAAATACAAATCTTAAAATTTAGTGGGCCTGACGTTTCGATCCTAGCAGGACCTTTCTGAAATGCAGAGTGACAAGGACAAAACAGATACGTGTACACGAAGGAAGGAGAAAGAGAGTGAATAGGACACGGATGAGAAACAAAGGACAAAGAGTAAAGCTGTTAGGGAGAGTGTGGAGGAGTGAACACAAAAGAAGGATTATAAGAAAGCTGCATGGTGTTAGTCATTACCCTCCTGGATGTTGAGACCATGTGGTTGAATAGTCCGAAGACGCTTCATCCACATTCATTTTCTCACGGCTTAGACGGACAGCATTACTACGGTGACCAAGGGATTCTATGCCCAGTACACTCATATCTGATATCGAATGATCAGGGAGATTGAAGTGATACCCAACAGGGGTGTCCGTTTTAACGGTTTTGATTGTAGACCTATGGCCATATATTTTATAACTTCTAGACACGATCATGTGCTTCGGCATCTTATATACATTTACATAGGCCAACTTTCACATTTAGGACAACTTAATACACAGACATACCTATGCCGTGCACACAGACATACCTATGCCGATATCTATTGAACCATTTCGTCTGGGAATGCCATTTTGGTGGTCAAAGCTAAGAACTGGTGTGGCTTTTCTGGCTCGCCTGAACGTCGTGAAAATGTGTATGCACTTCATCTCGTCATGTCTCTCCAACCCATGTAGACTGGTCACAGATGATGTCAGTGGGATAATGACCGCCCCCGACATCCCGGTAGTCATTTCTGACCGCCAATAAAGTTGGTTTGGAGCAACTAGCTCCGTGCGGCACGGCACGGCACCCCGGTGGATAATAGAGGGTTCTTTTTGGAGAATGTACCGTGGGTGAAAATTAAATTTACAAAAATGAAAGACGAAGAAGACAGAAGTAAGGGACAGACAAACGGCGCGGGTGCGTATTCATGACTTGTGCTCAGGTGGCTCAAGATAAGGGCTCATCTGGCTCACAGAAAGTTTCAGACTCACACACCGGTTCAGGTTCAGGCTCAGAATAAGGGCTCGGGTTCGGGCTCGGGCTCGGGCTCAGGCTCAGGCTCAGGCTCGGGCTCAGGCTCGGGCTCGGGGTCAGGTTCAGGCTCAGGCTCAGGCTCGGGCTCAGGCTCGGGCTCGGGCTCAGGCTCGGGCTCAGGCTCAGGCTCGGGCTCAGGCTCGGGCTCAGGCTCAGGCTCAGGCTCAGGCTCAGGCTCGGGCTCGGGCTCAGGCTCAGGCTCAGGCTCGGGCTCAGGCTCGGGCTCGGGGTCAGGTTCAGGCTCAGGCTCAGGCTCGGGCTCAGGCTCGGGCTCGGGCTCAGGCTCGGGGTCAGGCTCGGGCTCGGGCTCGGGCTCGGGCTCAGGCTCGGGCTCGGGGTCAGGTTCAGGCTCAGGCTCAGGCTCGGGCTCAGGCTCAGGCTCGGGTTCGGGCTCAGGCTCGGGCTCAGGCTCGGGCTCGGGCTCGGGCTCGGGCTCGGGTTCAGGCTCGGGCTCAGGCTCAGGCTCGGGCTCAGGCTCGGGCTCGGGCTCGGGCTCAGGCTCGGGCTCAGGCTCAGGCTCGGGCTCGGGCTCGGGCTCGGGTTCAGGCTCGGGCTCAGGCTCAGGCTCGGGCTCAGGCTCGGGCTCGGGCTCGGGCTCAGGCTCGAGCTCAGGCTCAGGCTTGGGCTCGGGCTCGGGCTCAGGCTCGGGCTCAGGCTCGGGCTCGGGTTAAGGTTCAGGCTCGGGCTCAGGCTCGGGCTCGGGGTCAGGTTTAGGCTCAGGCCCAGGCTCAGGCTCAGGCTCGGGTTCAGGCTCGGGCTCGGGCTCGGGCTCAGGTTCGGACTATAGGGCTCACATACAGGTTCAGGCTCACGCTCTGGGGTAAAGCCTCAGGTTCGGGCTGGGGCTCAGGCTCACACACTTGTTCAGTCTCAGGCTCCGGGTAAGGGCTCGGGCTCGGGCTCAGACTCAGGCTCACACAACGTTTCTGGATCAGGCTCGCACACAGCTTAATCAGGCTCAGGCGCCGGATAAGGGCTCAGGCTCGGGCTCAGACTAGGGCTATAGGGCTCACATACAGGTTCGGGCTCATGCTCCGGGGTAAAGCCTCAGTTTCGGGCTCGGGCGCCGGTTAAAGGCTCAAGTTCGGACCCGAGCCCAGGCAAGGGCTTCTGGCTCAGACTCGGGCCTTGGCTCCGGCTCAATAGGCTCAGGCTCAGGGTAAAAGGCTCGGCGAGTAATCGCTGCCAGAGCGAATCAGGCCGGACACGGTCAATGCCCTGGGACAGTTGGGTGTGTACACAGAAGCAATAATGAATCGGTGGCTTCCCGGGGGGGATCGAGCGGACAGCGGCTGGACAAGAGCGGGGCTTTGACCCGGCGTGGCACGGCGGAGAAAACGACGATTGGCCCGGTTCCCTGACAAGAACACTCCTGACGAGGTTCCGGAAGTGTGCGACCGGTATTGGGTTGCCGAGAATCTCAAAACTGGATTAGGCCGGGTACATATTGACCGTCTGTCTCTGTCTCTTTACCGATGGTTGGGGAGGGAGGGGGGGGAGGGAAACATTAGTTTGGCAATTATTTTGGGGAAGCTGGGATGCAATGAAAGGTACTGCATCGGAGCCGATGCTATACGGCGCCCAAATTGAATTCGGTTGAAATTAGTCGGAATGAGATTATGCAGTTTTACATTATCGTGCCCTAGGGGATTGAAATCTCCGAATCAAGTCAAGAAGCTAGGCACAACCTAGACTTGACGTCGGCAGTCGTGTCGATCTCTCTCTCTCTCTCTTTCTTCATCTCTCTCTCTCTCTCTCTTTCTCTCCCCCGGCCTCTCTCCCTCTCTCTCCTCGTCCATTTCGTTATACTGTGCCATGTGCAGTAATGGGTGAGGAGATGTTAAGTACACCCCCGGTGGACCAGACGGAGAAAGCTACTTTATGGCTTCGTCTCGTAAGAACCGACTTCCTGCATCAGCGGAGATCACGGGAGACCATTGATGCACTTGTATATGTACACGCGACCGTATGATATGCAGGGCCTATAATGGTGGCGACTCCCGCCGGCGACGCGCTGGGATGACGGGGCAAGGAATCGATGGAGAGCGTCGGGGAACGTCCCAACGCTATCGGCATCACGAACGGTCGGCCGCGAGCTGACCGCGTCGATTCCTGGAGACATCACCGAGTCACGGTGGTTCAGGAGGGGGAGGGAAGGAGAGGGAGGGAGGGAGAGAGGGAGGGAGGCAGGGGAGGCGGGGAGGCAGGGAGGGGCGGAGGGAGGGACGGACGGACGGAAGGACGGAGGGAGGGAGGGAGAGAAGGAAGGAGGGAGGTAGGGAAGGAGGGAAGGGGAGGGAGACAGAAAGGCAGGGAGGCAGGGAGGTAGGGAGGGAGACAGAAAGGCAGGGAGGCAGGGAGGTAGGGAGGGAGACAGAAAGGCAGGGAGGCAGGGAGGTAGGGAGGGACGGACGGACGGAGGGAGGGAGAGAAGAAAGGGGGGAGGTAGGGAAGGAGGAAAAGAGGCAGGGAGGGAGGGAGAGAAGGAAGGAGGGAGGGAGGGAAAGAGGCAGGGAGGGGCGTGGAGGGAAGGAAGGGGGAGATAGGGAAGGAGGGAAAGAGGGAGGGAGACAGGACGCCGTGGAGGCAGGGAGGCAGGAACAGACGGACGGACGGACGGAGAGATGGAAGGAAGGAGGGAGGGAGGCAGGGAGGGACGGAGGGAGGGAAGGAAGGAGGGAGGTAGGGAAGGATGGAAAGAGGCAGGGAGAGAATGGTGGACTGGAGAGTGGAAAGAGAGGTGGAGAGAGAAGAGATGGGGAGACAGAAATAGCGACAGACAAAGGGGAGAGAAAGAAGTGCCGAGAGAGCTATAGGGAGAGGAGGTGGAGAGATAGATAGAAAGAGATAGAAAGAGACAGAGAGTGTGAGATAGCCCAGTCGTCTTTAATAACCAGCGTGCTCACTTAAACCAGGCAGGGCCGAGATAGAGAGGGAGAGGGAGAGGGAGAGGGAGAGGGAGAGGGAGAGAGAGGGGGAGTGGGAGAGGGAGAGAGAGAGAAAGGGAGAGCCAGGGCGCTGCTGGCGTCAAACATGTAGTGGCGCAGCCATTGCACAGTCACCGACAACAGAGAGAGAGAGCCGCCGAATAAATTGACATTCAACGCCCGTGTTAAGAGCCACTTACGGGATGTAGCACAAGTCATCGCGTCCTAGGAGCGAGGTGACACCGGGGAGGCCGCATTACGTACGTGCCACGTGTTGAGGCACTCACGCCAAAAAGGCATGGACGGACGAGTCTCACATATAGAAAAGGGGATCAGGGGAGACGTCCAGACTGTAATGTCTTCTGTATTGATTCTTAGCCGCACGGGGAATGCTCGTGTTTTACCCAGAGGACCACTTTATATCAGACATCATCGAGGTGTTGTTTCGCATTGGTACTGAACGGGATTCCGGTGTTGTGAAATTTGGCACGATATACTGCCTTATTTGTGAAAGGTCCTGCTGGGATCGAAACGCTAGGCCTCCTCCAAGTTTTCATATTCGCCTTTTTGGTGATTTTAGTCGGTAAGCAGTTTGCAACAGTTTGGCATAATTATTAGTTTGGGCACGTTGTGTTCACAATGTACGGGCTTGGCGGAATAACCATTTCAACACCTCCGATATAATATAGCCGATAGACCTTTTTCACGTGACGTCCGGACCGCCTTACAATGGCAGCGCACAGTGTAAACATCAGTTGTACCATAGGGCTGTGCGTACACTTTCCGTAAAAAGCGGTCCAGCGTGGCGGCAGTGCATTGGTTTGGTCACGTGTGTGAAAAAGGTCTATACAGTGGCTCCGGGAAGTCGACGTTTCGGACAGCATGGGGGTCTGTCCGTTTTCCATGCCAGCCTAGAGACTGACAGTCTGAGAGAAGAAGTTAGCCGGAAATGTCTATCTGCCGAATAGACGCGACTCGTACGAATGGACTCAAATTCAACCCGTATCCCATATCTACTCCACAATAAGAAGGTCCATTGCCATTTCAGCAACACACATTAGGATTCTCTCGAGATGTTTTGATTTCAATGATTTACAACCGAAATCAAAAGAGAAGGACGCTGTTCCCACTGTTATCATCTTGGCCTTTTTTAAGAGGAATGTATCTCCAGCCCTCCTTCATCTCTGTCTCTTTCTTTCCTTAGCCCTTAACCTAGCTTCAATGGCTTTAAATATCCTTGTTTTGGGCGAGGTTGCGTAAAAAAAGTATATATGTATTAAATTTCATGTAAAGAAATGATTCAAAGTAATATCGATTCTAAAGGCCTACGCCATTGATAAACAGTACCCCGGTATGATTTCGGACTGAACCAAACTTAAAAGCAGGTTACCTGTCGGAGTGTAACCCAGACCTGTTTACAGTACATGAAGGGCCTATTGTGATTTCGCCATCAAGTCCCACTGGGCTGAAACATTAGCATCTTCGTGGATATAAGCAATACAGATTCAAGTATACACTAGCGAGCGGTGGGTTTAAACACGTATATCCAATAAATCGACGAGTCACGAGATGTCGTTCCGCCAACGAGCCTGGAGTCTCGCTCAAGGGCCTCGGGTTGTTTTGTTTAATCTCCACAAACACAATTTATTATTAGCCCCTTTCATTATCACATTGTTTATTCGGCACGTACACTCCATCGCCGAATTGTTTTGAGCCCAAGGCAGCTTTTCATTGAACTCCTAGTCAACGTCATCTTTCTCAACGAAGACTAGATTTTACAACAACAATTTAGGTATGTATTTCATTCAGTCGAACAAGGGATTTCTTCTGAATTGAAATTCAAGTCAAATCTCTTTACAACAAGCAATTTACAGACCAGGTATTCAAAGTCTTTAGAACGGATTTTTTTTTCCTGAACAATTCCCCATTTTCAAACCCATTTCTCATCATCAATTCTTTATTGAATGTTCATGGTTTAGTGAGAGCTTTTTCGTGTATGATATAATCTTCAATTTAATGAGATTTGAAGGTTTTCATGGTGTGAATAGCAGGAGTAATAGGTTAGCGGTTACACCATGCAAAGTTCTCTTTAGTGAGTGTGTGTGGGTCTTTTCAGAACCACACATCACTAACTAAAGAGAACTTGGTGCACGGTGTCACCGCCAACCTATTCCATTTGATACCAAGACCAAATAATAATTCCGACCAAAGAATAGGGGACATTTTTGTCCGAAAGATCTTGAGTATAAGTTGCCTTGAGCAATTCCAAACAGTACAAACATGATGGAGCCGGAGATGAAGGATCGGCTAATGTATATACAACGCTCAGCATGAAGCGAATGGAAAGGACGGAGATTACCAGCGATATCCTCACGTTCCCCTCTTAGCGTTCACTTGCCAATTAATCTCCTAAAATATACCACTAATGGGGATTAGGCATACGGACGTCATTGAGGTTATTTTTGACCGTGAGCAGATTACGGTATAATTTATAGTGAGTGGTGGGAGTTAATCTATGGGCGGGTTTCAAGTCCGTTTTCCGACGGCGATTCTAAATAATGACATCTTGAGTATAAAGTTGCCTTGAACAAATCCAAAAACAGTACAAACATGTAATTCAAAGAGGTTTTGCCCTTACTCGACGTGGTGGTAAACACTGAATGCTCAGTGCTTTGCCCGGTGCCTGATAAAAATATTTCAGGCAGCTCAGGCGGGATTCGAACCCGCGACTCCCGAATTCTAGTACGGACGTCTTAACCACTGGACCACCGAGCTGGTCCAGTCCGTATTGCGGCGGGTACTAAACGTCCGTACTAGAATTCGGGAGTCGCAGGTTCGAATCCCGCCTGAGCTGCCTGAAATATTTTTATCAGGCACCGGGCAAAGCACTGAGCATTCAGTGTTTACCACCACGTCGAGTAAGGGCAAAACCTCTTTGAATTACATTCTCCTCGACGCAAACATCATGTTATATCTATGAGTACAAACATGAACAATCAATACGGTACAAATCCTGTAAGCAGAGACAGCTCAAGACATCGGGTCTTCGCCTATAGCGGAGGACAAAGCGGACAGTGGACGAGAGTATACATACAGAAAGGTCGAGGAGGAACGTGCGGACGGGTTGAAGGCCGGACTAAGGCGAGGAAATGGACAGGAAGGTCGAGGAAGGAGGGAGAGGAGGAAAAGAAGGAATGTCGAAAGATGATGGACCAAAGTGATGCCAATAAAACAAAACAAGTTACATGCCATGAGCTTCACTCGAAGCGGATACCGGCACCTTGTAAATACTCGTTTATATAATAACAAATCGATGACAAACTGACAAGCGTTGGATTGCAACTGACTGGCGCCCACTACGGCAAAGACTGGCTGACCATTTGGTGTGCCAAAGACTAGTTGACTATTAGGGAAGGCCAGCATCTAAGGGCTGGATAGCTCAGGTGGTAAGAGTGCTGGTGTGCCAAAGACTAGTTGACTATTTGGGAAGGCCGCCATCAAAGGGCTGGATAGCTCAGGTGGTAAGAGCACTGGTGTGCCAAAGACTAGTTGACTATTAGGGAAGGCCACCATCTAAGGGCTGGATAGCTCAGGTGGTAAGAGCGCTGGTGTGCCAAAGACTAATTGACTATTATAGGGAAGGCCAGCATCTAAGGGCTGGATAGCTCAGATGGTAAGAGCGCTGGTGTGCCAAAGACTAGTTGACTATTAGGGAAGGCCGCCATCTAAGGGCTGGATAGCTCAGATGGTAAGAGCGCTGGTGTGCCAAAGACTAGTTGACTATTAGGGAAGGCCGCCATCTAAGGGCTGGATAGCTCAGATGGTAAGAGCGCTGGTGTGCCAAAGACTCGAAGTTGACTATTAGGGAAGGCCACCATCTAAGGGCTGGATAGCTCAGATGGTAAGAGCGCTGGTGTGCCAAAGACTAGTTGACTATTAGGGAAGGCCACCATCTAAGGGCTGGATAGCTCAGGTGGTAATAAGAGCGCTGGTGTGCCAAAGACTAGTTGACTATTAGGGAAGGCCACCATCTAAGGGCTGGATAGCTCAGTCAGATGGTAAGAGCGCCGGTGTGCCAAAGACTAGTTGACTATTTGGGAAGGCCACCTTCTAAGGGCTGGATAGCCCGGATAGGTTCAGCTAAAGTTTTCTTTGCCAAGTTTTCAAATTTCTCTATTTGATTGGGCCTGACGTTTCGATCCTAGCAGGACCTTTCTCGAAGGCATAGGTCCTAGGCTAGGATCGAAACGCCAGGCCCACTAAATTTTGAGATTTGCATTTGGGTAATTTTAGTCAGTAAACAGTATGCAACATTTTGGTATATCACTTTAAGTTTTCAATTGGTTATTATCAGTACTTTAAAAAAAAGGGGGGAATGGACATAGATATGGAAACTATCCGACGGAACATACACGTTGAGTCCGAAACGTCACATGGTCACTTGGGTCTTCTACGAAACTAATACCCACAAAAGGGTATCTGTAGGCCTACACTGTTAAAACAAACTGCACCTCATGCACTTCTGCAATGGCACACATTTATCCAAGAATCGTGCACACTTGAGGCACCTACTGTACTGCATGCACATGGAGTACTGTATATACCTCACGTGGGGCATTGCAGTCACTTCAGCAAAAAAAATCGGATAAGGTGCACGAAGTGTACAAGGATATCTCTCCATTTACTGTACCTCAAGGACATGGAGTGGAAGTGAGTATCACCTCGTGCCCATGTATCGTGCACCATGTGCCTCAACATACTTCATCCGTGTGCATGATGTGAGCACCGGTTTTGCAGTGTATACATAGTGTCACCGCGCAAAAACATATTACATTCTTTATAGGAAGGTTTGCGGTGACACCATGTATAAAGTCTCTTAAAGGAAGAGGTGTGGTTCTGAAAAGAACCTGAGTTGTAACTCGACGTTTCGACCAGTATGCTCTGGCCGTCATCAGGAGAACATACTGGTCGAAACGTCGAGTTACCACTCAGGTTCTTTTCAGAACCACACCTCTTCCTTTAAGAGACTTTATACATGGTGTCACCGCAAACCTTCCTATATTGATTAACCCACCATGCAAAGCCATAAGTCTTATTAATATTTATTGTATACTTAACACCCGACCTCAATTTGGATTAGCCTGAAATCCTATCTGACTATAGTACTCTTGCTATAATAGTGAACAGAGGGTAAAAGGGTTTCAGGAAAACTAAAGGCGGGATGAATACGAAACGGCCAAAGGGGGTGATACGACCCACGGGGCAGCTGTCTGTCAATCACTCTCAGTTGGCCCAGGGGAAGCAGGCCGAACAGACGATAGGGGAGGGGGTCGTCGTATGAGTGTTTCTCCAACGACTACAGCAGACACGGATGCATTTACACAACCTGTCTAATTATAATAATATTTGTTTCATGCAAGATCGCCCAAAACAAGGCTGAAAAGCCACTCAAGGTTATAAGGGCTAGAGAAAGACGAAGACAGAGGGGTAATCAGGAAGGCTGGAGATAGGAATTAACATTCCTTTTCAAAAATGGCAAGATCGTAGGCAGGGGGAAAGCAAGAACTACAGGAAGGGAATTCTTGACGGAGGCAGAACGAGTGAAGAATCCGTTCCGATACTTCTCCGTTCTACACCTATAAGGGACAGATAGAGTGTACGAGTGAGATGAGGCAGACAGCCTGGTTGGTCGCTTAAATGTCCTGACTGGGGGGGACCAGGTCGGCAAGAGGAGAGGAACACCTTCCGTAGAAATAACTGTAGAAGAGGATCAGAGAGGCCACCGTCCAATATTTACAGGATTTCTAGAGCGCCATTTCATCTAGATCATGGCGCTAAGCAACACATCAAGATATTTAGAAACATTGACATAATTATCAAAGGGAAACAGGATACAAGTATGTTTTTATGTGCTTTTTTTCAACGACGAAATGGTGTCCAGCGATCTGATGTTGGTTGGTACAGTGTTCAAAAACTTTCGGGCCAGCGATTGTGAAGGCTTTGTCTGTGAAAGTGTAATGATTCTCGGTGATTATCGCACCGAGGCGAAATTTTGGAGGAGGTCTCGATCCGTGTCAAGAATCGCGCAGGACCCGTGCGATCCGGTGACAGCGAATACACTTTCACACGACAGGGTATCCATGCGATCATGACATCGATGTGATAATTTTTGTTTTCGCACGGGACCCTCGTTTTCAGCTCCGGTGTAGAATGGGCTAAAGATTGCCGTGTTTACCTCCAGCCCCCTCAAAAATGAAACCTGCTTGACCGTGATCCCGGTAATTTGCGCCCTGTTGCAATGTTGTAGAGAAAACACACAGGGGCGGATTTCGCAAAGCCTTACGATGCATCGTAACTCAATTCACAATAGATAACCCATCATCAGCTGTGATAGGCCGTATGGTTTCTGCGCTCATTGCTCGTCGCCTTGCGATTGACCGTAAGGTACGATGGATTTGATGGAATCAATCGCAGGACATTCAAAATCGTCCACTCTGTTACAGCTCTATAAGAAACCCTGACGTGTTATCTTAAAAAAAAAGATAGGGGCATGGAGTGATACGGTTCATTTCTTGTTTTAAATTAAACCCTCCATTTCCCATATTCCACGTTTTCTTGAAAAACCAGATTCAATCCCACAGCGGGACCTTCAACCTTTCTCCACTTATTCTACACTGTAAAAATGAACTGCACCTCATGCACTTCTGCAATGGCACATATTTGTCCCAGAATCATGAACACTTGAGGCACCTACTGTACTTCATGCACATGAAATACCGCAGCCCAAGCACATGTGGCATTGTAATCACTTGAGCAAAAGTTGGATGAGGTGCATGAAGTGCTTCATGCACAAGAACGTCTCCCTATTTACTGTACCTCAAGCACGTGGAGTGAAAGTGAGCATCACCTCGTGCGCATGTATCGTGCACCATATGACTCAACATACTTCATCCATGATGTGAGCACCGTTTTTACAGTGTAGGCAATTCCATGAGGTTCTGCCCTTGCTCGACGTGATAAACACTGAATGCTCAGTGCTTTGCCCGGCGCCTGATGAAACCAATTCAGGCATCAGCTCGGGCAGGATTCGAACCAGCGACTCCCGTTTCCTGGAGAGTCGCGGGTTCGAATCACGCCCGAGCTGCCTGGAATATTTTTTATCAGGCACCGGGCAAAACACTGAGCATCCAATGTTTATCATAGCGAGCAAGGGCAAAAACCTCACGCAAACATCATGACAGTATTCTAGGCGGCAGTATTTAGCAGACATTATAATTGTATAACTATACAAGTGCTATTTATAATGTTTTGCCAATAGTTAAGTGGGAATTTGTACGATTTGTATTGTGCTATTACAGAATGGTTCGCATCGTCTAATGTATGTTCAACGCTCAGCATGAAGTGAATGGAAAGGACGGAGATTACCAGCGATATCCTCACGTTCCCCTCTTAACGTTCACTTGCCAATTAATCTCCTAAAATATACCATTAATGGGGATTAGACATGCGGACGTCATTGGGGTTATTTTTACCGTGAGCAGATGACGGTATACTAGTGAGTGATGGAGTTAATCTATGGGCTTTTTTTTCTTCTAGTCCATTTGTTTCCGACGGCGAATCTAAAATAATGACATTTCCGACGAGCATTTGGTGTGAGACATATGGCGGTTCTACGGCTTGACGTCACCAGCCACAGAAACACATAAAGGGTTGTAGATGGCGAGAGAGAAGGGGCAAAAATCGAATACCTGCCCCAACCTGTGTTGCGGGAGAGTATAGAGAAGAACTGCAGGGTTGCAGGGATTGGTAGAGGCCTAGATTAAGGGGGGTATTTGCGCTTTCCCGAAACCAATTGGCCATTCGTTTGGCGCATATTGGTGTGGGGGATTTGCCCAGGGCAGAGTAAACACATCATAATTACAAGATGTGGACGGAGAGTGTATGGCTGTACCTTACTCGTGGCCGTTATGTAAAGGAAAGACCGGCACTGGCTGTAGGTTAGCAATCCTGGGTCCGATGAGTCCAAGGGGGAGGGAGGCACTAAGTATACCAACCGCCACGGCCGGTTCGGTCACTCTTCGGTCGCTCGGAATCTTTCGGCTCGTGGCGGTGTCAGTTGGTATATTTGACCACCGCGGCCTCGTACGAAATCAAGGCTCGCCTCGGGAGTATAGTCTTTGGCGGCATTTTTTTCTGTCAACACTTGATACGACCACAGGGCTGGATTTCACAAAGCCTTACGATTCATCGTAACTCAACTTGCGATGGATAACCCATCGTTAGTTGTGATACACCGTATGGTTTCTGTGCATCGCTCATCGTCTTGCGATGGATCGTAAGTTACGATGGGTTTGGTGAAATCGACATCAGGACAGACAAGGAGGCCAGGATGTAGGGATGACCAGATACCAGATATGAAACGTGCTGAAGAGCTGCACACTGCATGGAATTATAGAACAGCGCCTAATCTCATCGAACCACGATTGAGCATCAAATTTTTCTTATATAGGCACACAAAGTCATGCTTTAGGCCTATAGGATCAGCTAGCCTACAAAAATTCACATTTGTTTCATAAAATTGAATGGGCCTGACGTTTCGATCCTAGCAGGACCTTCCTCAAAGGCAGAGTGACAAGGACACTTGTCACACTTGTCCTTGTCACTCTGCCTTTGAGAAAGGTCCTGCTAGGATCGAAACGTCAGGCCCACTAAAAATTAAGATTTGCATTTTGGTAATTTTAGTCAGTAAGCAGTTTGCAACATTTTTGTATATCACATTTGTTAAAGACAGAGGAGTGGAATACAAGTCAAAAGCAATTGACATCATAGGTCACAATATGGTTTTGTAATCCAATTAACACAAGGAAGACTTTTTTCCTGCTTAGCAGATTTCCAAGCATGAGTGGGTCTATCAATTCCACCCCACGGGATTGATAAGTTTCGCGTGATGGGACACGAAGCCTTGAGCAAAGGGCTCCATGTACGTCTGCTGCACATGCGCACTGGAACCCGTCTCGGGCACGGTGACGTCATCGCCGAGGCACCGACCGGTGGTCGAACCGCTGTGGCAGTTGATATTCTAGTGTCACCATCCGCTTGCTCGGACAAAATTGCACCAGTCGGGGAAAAACAAAACAAAAAAGGGCCATCGTTTGGGAGAATTATTATCATTTCTCGGCTCCAATATTCGGCGACCTAATAACCGATGGGTTGTTGTTATTATTCCTCCGCGGGCTGAGCTCGGGGATCTCGCCCTATAGCCTGCCTCAACCCACCCCACCTTGCCTCACAGTTCCGTGACCCCAAAAAATAATGCGAAAGGAGTCCGGCAGTCCAAACAAGTATTATTGACTGTGCGCGCTACACGAGCTATACGGGACGGAACCGGCACCATACACGGCCGTATACGGCTCATTAGATGCGCGGTTACTCGACAAAATATTTGGGGAAGCACAGAGTGAATCAGTGTTTAATGAAATCCCACGCACACACAACCACACACATATATGCTGCCAAGAAAATGGGTAAGACCCAGACATCTGACTCGAACGATTGATTCAACATTAGTCGGAGTCAGGTTTGAGCTGAAATCCAGGAAGGAAGGGGAGGTTCAGAGTCCTGCAACTCACACGGTGGGTTTCAATTCCCTGAATGTCGGGGAATACGACACTTTTCATGACAAACGGCTCACGTTGTGGACTTGTTGAGCACCGGTAACTGATCCGTCAGGCGAACGACAACAACCCGAGAGACACAAGCAACACCCCGCAGTCTCATAGCCTCAAGGAGGAGGAGGAGGAGGGGAGGGAAGTGTGAGGAGGATCAGGAGGAAGAGGAGGGGAGGAGGAGGGAGAAAGGGATGAGAAGGAGGAGGAGGAGGGGGAGGAATAGGGGAGGAGTAGGGGAGGAGGGGGAGGAGTAGGGGAGGAGGAGGAGGAGGGGAGGGAAGAGTGAGGAGGATCAGGAGGAAGAGGGGGGAGGAGGGGGAAAGGGATGAGAAGGAGAAGGAGGAGGAGGGGAGGCAGGAATAGGGGAGGAGTAGGACAGGAGGGGAGTAGGGGAGGAGGAGGAGGAGGGGAGGGAAGAGTGAGGAGGATCAGGAGGAAGAGGAGGGGAGGAGGAGGGAGAAAGGGATGAGAAGGAGAAGGAGGAGGAGGGGAGGCAGGAATAGGGGAGGAGTAGGGCAGGAGGGGGAGGAGTAGGGGAGGAGGAGGGGGAGGAGGGGAGGGAAGAGTGAGGAGGATCAGGATGAAGAAGAGGGGGAGGGGAGGGGGATGGGAGGAGAAAGAGGGGAGGGGAGAGGGAGGGGCGGCGGGGAAGGGGAGGGAAGGGGAGGAGGGGAGGGGAGGAGGAGGGGGAGGGAGGAGAAGGAGGGGAGGGGAGGGGAGGAGGAGGGGCGGCAGGGAAGGGGAGGGAGGGGAGGAGGAGGGGAGGGAAGGAGGAGGAAGGGAGGGGGAGGAGGAGGGGAGGCGAGGACGAGGAGGGAGGGGAGGAGGAGGAGGAGAGGGGAGGAGGAGGAGGGGAGGGAAGGAGGAGGAGGGAGGGGAGGAGGAGGAGGAGGAGGAGAGGGGAGGAAGAGGAGTGAGAGGAGGAGGAGGATGAGAAGAAGAACGGGTTAAGCGGCGCAGCTCGCATTACTTTCTGCACTAACTTTGGACAAGCGGGCGATTTGCTGAACATTACGTCTTCGCCGGAAAACAAAATGCTACCATGCTTGAAACTTTGCTAATAATAAACAAATCCCAATTATAAAAAAGCTGTAAACACGCCATGTAAAGTCTATCCCACCAATGTCATTCCGGTTGCTTTTTTTAGCTGAGTATCGATGGCAAATATTAGCAGGGTGACGTCAAAGGTATTTAATGCAGAAGGTCAATATTAGGTATAGGTAAAATTTACAATTTTGATAATGCTATTTCATAAACAAAGATGGTTTTGTATAGGTTTTTTTTTTCTCTAAAAGAGTCAAGCTGACCTAGCCTAATGGGATCCCCCGCCAGATTTGGTGACCATCTGGTTACCACGGCGACGCAGACGTACATAACCGGGCAGGGAAGGCCGATGAGTTATTCTTAGACATGCATGTTTAGCGGCGTTTTGCCTCTTATCCACCCCCCCCCGTGGTTTGTTGGCGAATGGACAAAATGACATGTTGTGGTAAGCGCAGAATCTGGCCGGCACGAAAACAAGGCGTCCGTGGAGTGGACACGAATGGACAAAGGCAGACTTACAGCCTGAGTGTATATAATTTCTTAAGGACGTCACATCGGGGATAGCAACTTGTCCGTCACTCAACCTCTTCCCACTGTTGTTTTTAAAAACATTCTGCTACGAATTCCAGAAATCCCAGTCCGTAGTCATATCTCAAAATATATACTCAGTCCACAGTCATATCTCATACCGATTGAGACAACAGATTAACCGGACATCGACTGTATGCGATACGTGACGGATGATACGTCACGCGGTCCGTCCGCATCGGGCGTTCAGGCGCCCAACATCTGTATAAACGAATGCGTCAAGATAACAAAAAATGCAAACGCTTTCACCTTTTTCACGTGAGGGGTGCAGAACACTAAACAATTAATAGAGCTCCCATTGAACACTGTACAAAAACACTCACTTTCAAAGTCAATTATCCCATGCCCAAAAGTCTCTCAGTTCTTGTAGCTATACTTAAAATTGTAGTTTGGACCTTCATCTCTCAGATTCTTTTCAATTTTAGTGCTCTTAGCAGATTAGATTTTTTGCTAATTACCCTCAGAAAAAACACCGTCCAAGCCGAATTTCTGCAAGGATTTTGGGATGGACCCCTCCACTTCCACAGCCAAATAGGGCCACATTTAAAGCCAGATATGGTCCAAATTACATACCAAATTGAAGAGTGAACCCCCAGGTTGTCTTAAGCTTCACTTGTTCTACAATGTATCAGTTAATTAGCCTCCAAAGACCCCTTATTAAAAAAAAGTTGTGGGTACACACTTTATGATAATCAGCTCGGCGGAGCCATCTTGGATGGATTTTGTGTGCTGCGCCCTGAGCGCCTATAGCCTCGATCGCCCTCCTGTGATTCTCACGAAGTCGGCAAGACAACGTCGGGTTGCCTTGCAGAAGGGCATAAGAGCAAAAAGAAGGTCTCTGGCATCATTTTGTTTTTCGATTACTCGTTATTTCCCATTCTGTACGCGCTTTGATCCTCTCACATTCTGTGTTCAAATATTACATCGTGATGAAGTAAAAGCTATTTGTAAAAAAGCTATCAAACTGACCAGACGAAATTTGTTCAGGCAGAAGGGCGTAAGGTGATGCTGTTGTCTGAACGCACTAATGCCCTTAATGGGCCTACTATTTACGCTGTCAGATCTACCATTAGCGTCAAAATGACGCAAATTGCTCTCTGGTTTTCTTGGTATAACGGTTTTTGGTGACTCGCCTGAAATGCTAGACAGAAGCCCCTCCCCCACTGTATGCTCATGCGCTTTGCTTTATTGCCTGCTTAGAAGAATTGACACGCAGCTAGCTCGGCGGGGATTCGAACCAGCGACTCCTGCTATAGACCCTTGTTGAAGTACATTCCCCGCGAGGCCAATTCCTATTAGGCCTGAGGAGTTAACAGGTATGTGGTGACACCATGTACAATTATTATCTCTTGTGAGTACGTGTGGTTCTGAAAAGAACCGGAGAAACTCGACGGTTTCGAACAGTGTATACTCTGTTCGTCTTCAGGAGACTGCTGGCACCGCAAACCTATTACTCCTGCTATTCTCACAATAAATAAGACTTAAGGCTTCGCGTGGTGGGTGAATCAATATAGGAAGGTTTGCGGTGACACCATGACACCTTATACATGGTGTCACCGCAAACCTTTCTATATTCTTCTCACCATGAAAGCCTTCACATATCATGATACAATATGAGGCCTATTTGCAAGATTTGTGTTTCACAGGGCTGCAATTGGCGCGATGCCCAGAATGTGGCAAGCGGGACACCTCAGTCTGAATCCCACCGACACTATGAACATCAAAACGGTGAAAATGGGGTGAAAATGTAATTTAGCCGTGAAAAGAAAATTCACTGTGTTTTCACCCCTATTTCATGGCACTCGCAGTTAGCCAAGTCATTTTCACAGTGTTTTCACCAGTGGTCTCCAAGTCCACATTCCTGGTGGTAAATGGCTGGAGGCAATTTAGAAGTATCTGGGAGTGACAGGTACAACGACACCATACAGTACCTTTATGGGGGCTGGTGGTCCCTACTGGTAATTGAATTAGCCATCCCCCCAGGCTGGAGCTTGCCACCCTAGATATTCACTGTTTTTTCACGGTCTCTTTAGTGACAGGAAGATGTCCTTATTAGGTCAGAAAAGCTATTATTTTCACAGTGAATTCACTGTAAAATGCACGGTGAAATCACAGTGACTTTTTAGTTTCATGGCGAAATGACATGTTCACCCCTTTTTGACATGTTCATAGTGCGAACGACACCTGCAAAATTCCATTCGGTTTCCTCCCCATCCAGTCTTCCATCCTCTTGTCTAAACTGAGTATCATCCATTATTTCGGTCGGCCTCCAAAATCCGCGCTTGCTTCCCGTCTCCCTCCTCGGACGTCATTGACAATTCCCATCCGCTTCTGCCATTGGTTTCCCCTTCCCCAACCCCCCCCCCCCCCACAAAAAAGACCCACATTTTTTTCCCTTTTTGAAATCACGAACGCAATACTAAGATTTAAAAAAAAAATATGAAAAAAGGTATCTAAACTTCACGAGGCCGATTTTAATGGCTTCCCACAATGGGTCACCATTGTCAATATAACCCACATACAGCAGCGTACCAAAGTAAATTCAGGAAACCGGTCGCAGGGCACGCGCGGAGCATGCAAGGCGGGGGACTATTCAGGAGCACACGCTCGGCCTCGCGTGGAGGCACATGTGGATTAGACGTGGAACATAGAGAGAGTGGGTTGGCCAAGAGAGAATTCGAAAAAACAAAAGATCGAAACGATCGAATCGGCTCGACAGTAGAAAGAGAAATTCTCACCGACTAGCACATCGGTGTGAAAACCAGACTGGTGCCGAGATTCGCCTGTCTTGCATCGTCGCTGTACAGCAGACGTGGCACTAGACTTTACTGGTCGTTAGGGGGACTGCAATCATTTCGGATTAAACGGTCGAATTGAGTTTGACGGAGAACGGGAGTGAATTCGGTTACGACGTGGGGCGTACCACGGGGGCATTCAGGCTGGCTCCGAGATCGGGATCGGCGTGCATTTCTATGCACAGAAGGCGGGGGAACGGACTCGGCATCGTCGCTATTATTATCATTCCAGGGGCATGCCACAATAACAAAAATGGATGACGGCTGAAAACGGTTCTCGTGTGACAGGGCTCTCGCGGCGTATTGAGTCGGGCTCCCGGGAGCGACCCGCGCGCATTCATTTGTTCATTGACAGCAGATGGGGTACCAGACGGTAATGGGAAATGCACACGGGTGACCGACCCTCTGTCTGTGTGCTCATTACTTTGGACTGCAACACCGATTCAACGGCCGTCCGATGCAAAGATACAATTCGCACTGACGGTTGCAGAGAGATAGGCTACACCTATTCAGAAACCAATAATGATACCACAAATCGTATTCTGTGATGGCGTCCCCTGGAATTCGATGCGTTCATCGATACGACAGAGAATTCGGCCACAAGTCAAAAGCAAACCAACATCACACGAGTGTACAGATATAGATTGGTTTCCTGTTTGAAGACGGAGCACATCTCGTGCTTATCAGAGCTTCATATACTTAATGTTTTGCTCTAAGTCAATACAAAACAAAATTTGCAAACTGCTCACTGACACTGACTCACATTTTGGCGGTACCGGTAAGTCAACATGTTTAGGGACAGGTCTGAAAAACCAAACATTTTTTTCAGAAGGTTTTGTACAACAGAACTGAGTTTCCGTTGCATGATCTTGTGATCATCATGCTGTGATGGATATAGGAAGGTTTACGGTGACACCATGTATAAGGTCTCTTAAAGAAGAGGTGTGGTTGTGAAAAGAACCTGAGTGATAACTCTATAGGAGGGTTTACGGTGACACCATGTAAAAGGTCTCTTAAAGAAGAGGTGTGGTTCTGAAAAGAACCTGAGTGATAACTCTATAGGAGGGTTTACGGTGACACCATGTAAAAGGTCTCTTAAAGAAGAGGTGTGGTTCTGAAAAGAACCTGAGTGATAACTCTATAGGAGGGTTTACGGTGACACCATGTAAAAGGTCTCTTAAAGAAGAGGTGTGGTTCTGAAAAGAACCTGAGTGATAACTCTATAGGAAGGTTTACGGTGACACCATGTATAAGGTCTCTTAAAGAAGAGGTGTGGTCCTAAAAAGAACCTGAGTATGCTCTGGCCGTCACCAGGAGAGCATACTGGTCGAAACGTCGAGTAACCACTCAGGTTCTTTTCAGAACCAAACCTCTTCTTTAAGAGACCGTATACACTGTGTCACCGCAAACCTTCCTATATTGATTAACCCACCGTGCAAAGCCTTAAGTCTTTTTTATTTATGCTGTGATGGCACCACCTATTTGCTCATGATTATTGAAATTCTAATTGATCGCAAAACTTAGAGAGCCTGACATTTTGATCCTAGCAGCTAGGACCTTTCTAAAAGGCAAAGGGACAAGGACATAGATAGTCAGGGGAAGGAAAGCCCTGACACACATGACAGAGGAAGGACAAAAGGGAAGGGAGTGGGATGCAGATGTACACTAATTATGAGGGGAGATTAGGGAAAACAAGCAAAACGGTGGGGAGGATCAAAGGGACGGGAGGGAGGTGATCAATTCAGGTTGGAGATCAAAGGAGAAAGCCAAAGGGAAGATGAAGAAAAGAGGTGTTAATGAGGTGAGGATTAGTCCATCCCTTCCTGAATATTAAGGCCACGAGGTTGTTTAGTGCGGAGAAATTAAAGTAACGGCCATGGGGAGTCCCCTAACTACCACAATCAGCCGTCCGGACACCAGTGAAGATTGCCTGCCCTTAGAGCTATAGCTATCTGCCCGTGCACCAACTAATTAATCGAGTCCACTTGTCTGGTGACGGGGCGAGGGAGAATTATAAAGGAATTAATCAATGCAATCTACACCTTGGTCGTAACAGTTGCGTTGAAAGTGACTTTGCTGAATCGCGAGGCGGGGATAAGACGGGGAAGATTACGTCACCTGATGAATTATTTGCGACGAAACAAGAAACGAGCAATTCTATCTCGAGAGGAGTGAATAACAAAAAGGCTGATGAGCGAGACGTGGCGACATCTTAATTAAAAGCACATTGACTTGCGTCCAGGAAAAACACCGTTGATTAATTAGGAGAGGTCAAGGGTTAGTGCGTGGGCGTTATACCAAGACGACCTTTGCATGAAGTCCTTCACCCTCGCTTGAGGTGTATAGGCCGCCCGTCAATCGGTGTCCTTCGGATACCCCCTTGACTTTCCAGCTGTATCCCCGTGTTCTTCCTGATGTCAGCCTTAAGGTCGCTTGTCAAAAAGATCATCGATTGAGTGCCGGTTGAATTCATCCGACCGATAAAATTTCCCCCGGTAGAAAGCCGATTGTACTGGACTCTGGGGTGAAAAATTCACGATGGCTATCCGGTGGAAACGACATCGGACTGGTCAAAACATCTGATACCCAATCGATGGTCTTTTTGACAAGAGGCCTAAGATCACCCCGCCCGGCTGTTTCTTGGCCGGCCCCTTCTCCTACCTCTTCCCGTTGATGCTTCCAGGTGGATGTTTCATCGACAAAAAAAATGCCCACGTTAGAACGTAAGAACTAAGACTCGTGGTTTCGAGATAATTATCACCGCCCTTCTGCGCAATGCGATGTTATCGTGGTCAGCTTCCCCGCATCCCCGATCGGAAAAAGACAAACCAATTCCCAGTCTAATTTAAAAAAAAATCTGCCTCGATTTTGTCGTCCACTGCATGACAATGCTCTCTAAATGCAAAAGAGTGAATAATCCACTCGCACAAAGAGTGAAATTTCCTCAAGAAAAGCCAAAACCACTCAAAAAGACTGAAAACCATGATTGCAAGAGGTGTGGAAACCGCTAAGAATACACTACTCTATGGAGGAGCCATAATTATGGCGGACAACTCTTTTTCGAGTTATCCTCCATAGGGGATTTCAATCCACTCTGAGCGGTTTTCACTTCTAATATAGAGTGTTGCACTATTTTCCAGCGGGTTTTGGATGTGGGAGCGATTTTCACTTCTTGAGAGGCTGATTTTGTTCACTCTTTTGCATTCATTTAGAGGGTGGAACGACATCGCGATGGTACTTCCGTGCAAAAAAAGAAAGAAAGAGCCATTGGGCTCCAGTATTCTGTGCAGCGTTACAGCGCACGAAAGAGCCCGTCTACAGCCGACTGATCGTCCCATTTCCAAGCCGAAACGACCGGAGCAGATAACCAGCGAGAGACGCTGCCTCTCAGTCCGTGCCGACGGAAAGTCAGCCTCCTAATATGGCGACGCCGCGCCGGCGCGCGGCGGCATGCATGCAATAGACAGAGTGACAACGCATCGGCATCGGCGCACGGCTGTTGAGCTAAATTAGAAAAAACAAACTCCCGTTGTAAATGCACCATTAATGCGCGCTCATCTGCTGTCAGTGAGGCAAATGGTGAACTCAACTCCCGCGTGCGTGTATATATATATAGCGCCACCACACAGGGCGGCGTGCATGATGACTGACAGTGTCGGTGCGTGCGTTCGGTTAGCCTAATAACCCACGGACTTATAGTAAACGCGGGTCACTTTGACGCTACACAACCTCTGACTCACCGAACTCGGAAGTGTATAGGGTTAATTGTTATCACTGGTTAGGTAACCCCGGTCTACCAAAATCCATCGCACGCAATGAGGTAAAAAGGGACCTTTCCCATGAAATATGCAAATAAGAGCTGGCGCATGCGCTTTACTAAATTGGTGGGCAAACGAGTGCGCGTTGCGTGCAGGTTTTCGAAATGCGGGCGTAGGAGACGCAGAATAGCCAATGACCGCACGCCAAACTGTTAGTGAGAAGGAACGCGCGCACGCCCGTGGAAAACTATGATTGGTTGGCAGCCCGCTTGCCCACCATTTTAGTTAAGCGCGTGCGCTAGGTCTAATTTGCATATTTCATGGGAAAGGTCCATTAAGCATGGCTTTTAAAGGCATGCATCTAAAAAACAAGCGTTTCAATGGCCCCAGTTTCTTGGTGAATACCCTGTACCTATCAAGCCAACAAACCTTCAATTTCGGAAATAAACCACGACCTGGATTTTCAGGTTTTGTCAGCCCGAGCCTAAGCCTTCATTTCGTCTATGCGCCAAGACTGTAGTCGTGCTCCGGTCTGGCGGATGGATATCACCCCAGACAGCGACCTTGACTGATTCTTCCAACCTCGACGCGTGGACCCGACCCAAAGCCTCGTCTCCACTCAATCAACAGATAGCTTAATAAAAAGCGAGGGTACGCCATTTGAAATGTGCCTAATTTCCGGACACTTCAAATTTCAGCAACTGGGCCTATTTTACTCATCGATACTAGATATTCCGTGTAATTTTAGCTCTCGAAAATCTGCTGTATTCGAGATAGGAGGAAATTATTTTGTTGAATTTCCAATAATCGCTCAGTGGAGCGATCGTTGGAACAAAGAATTCCTGCTACAAATACCGCCCTCAATGTCTGAATTTTTTTTTTGATTGAGCCGAAACTTACTCAGGTGTTAATTTGTGTATACGTTGAGTTTGACACAGTGTGGAAATTATTCTTTGACCTTCGCAAATGTTGTAGGCTATATCCTACCTTTAACATTTAAGTAACTTTAACTAAATTTACATTTACCCTACCTTAAGAACCTTTACACACATCGTTGGTCATTTGAGCTAAAGTTCGTCTGCTAAGAGTTTATGTTACTGTTTCCGAAAACCGACTACAAATTTCGAAACCGAGGACAAAAGCCTAAAAAATGATGCTTTCTGTGTGGGTCACTTTAAGAAAAACAAATGCATTCAGCCGAATGTGATTCAGCAAATGGGATTCATTCTATGCTTCGCTACAACGTGAGAGTCGTAGGTGTGACAACCATGTTGGAGTTAATTAGAACATCCATTAATGCACTCATCCGGACACATTGAGCAAACATGGGGCTGTCCGGCCACCTTATCGAAAGGAAATCGTCATTCTAATTAAGATACGGGGGAATTATCGCGTAAAAGACCCGCATCAACAGTATCGTACACGTTTAACTCTCGCGTGTATGTGTGCGCTGCCTGGTATCGTGGTGTACATTTTTTCTTTTAGCAGCTGGCTCGCTCGTAGTTTTAATTTGAGCGTCTGCCACGGGCCACTCCATAATGTGTATTAGAGTCGGGATGTTGTTTTTTCTTCAGGGCCGCTTGTGGTGTGACCTTTGAACCCCGCGCGCGATCGGGGCCCTCGCGTTCCAGTCGCATCACTGCCATTCCTTTCCCGAGCTATGCGCTCGTCGTGTGCCGGTCTGGTACCCGGTATCCCTGCACGCGGACGACAGTGCTTTCGGACGGAGGTGGAGGAGGAGGAGGAGGAGGAGGAGGAGGAGGAGGAGGGGGGACCCGCCGATCTGGGTACACCGTGTGTTGCGGTCGGCATGTTCGCACCACGTTGTTTACGGTGGTTGAGGCGGGGCTAGTCGCAGCGTGCAGCGTGCGTGCGTAAAGGCGAGGGGCGACCGGTACACGATACACGCAGGCGTGACCGATCGTATACACCGCACGCGAACACGGCACACGCGCGCTGAGCACTCGGCGGAGTGTGCCTGTAGGTACGGTAGGACTAGACTCGCATTCGCCATCGCTCTGCGGGTAGCCGGGCGGGATGGCATCGTAGGACGGCCGGTTCGCGATGGGAAAAAAATAGCACTTCGCCCGTAGCGCTGGATCGCCGTTCTCCCTCTCCCTCCTCTCTCGCTGCTCGGTGCTGCTTGGCGGCGATGCACTTTCCCTGAGGTTGCGCTCGATAATTAGGCGAAGTCGTGCGTGCGGATCGAGGAGCTGATCGGATGCCATTCTATCCTCGTTATTCTGTGCCTCGACTGAATTTTTTTTCCTTCTTCAATCATTTCTAGCGGTTACTGCGTGGACGTAGAGCTGAGAAGCAGTTACCGAGGGATTTGTTCTTTTGAACTGTGTTGGGGTCCTTTGTACACGATGGACTGTCGAGCCGAGTGACAATTTCGGAAGGAATTCTGGTTTGTTTGTTTTTTTCTTGAGGGGAAGATACTTTGGGTGAGGATGGACGGCGTGCAGACGGCTAACGACAGCGGGGGAGGATGGGTGAACGGCCCGCAGTCTTGCACCGTGTGGCAGCGCTCCCAGCCCGCCGTCTACCAGCTCGGCTGCTTCATCATCGCCAACGGGCTCCTGGTGCCGCCCACCGTGGGCGTCTACCAGTCCGTCTGGCTCCGCATCTGCCTCTGCCTGGGCCTTTTCTGCCACGTGCTCTGGGCCGGGCCGGCCCGGTGCTGGCCCGACGGTCTCTTCTGGCAGCTGGCCGCCTTCCTGGCCAACGTGGCGCACCTGGCCTACCTGGGCTACGTCACCTACCCGGTGGCCTTCGACGAGGACGTCCGGCGGGTCTACGACGCCCTCTTCAAGCCCTTCCGGGTCTCGCGCCAGCAGTTCCGCGTTATGCTGGATAGTGGCGGAGACATCTACGAGCTGGACCGGACCGGCCACTACGCCACCGAGGGCCGCACCCGCACCGACCTGGCGCTCTCGCTGCTCATCTCGGGAAGGTAAGAGAGCCGATGTAGAACACCGCACGAAATGCTGGGCAACATTCCACCGATGTGGGGGTGTCGTCGTATCGTACGATCAATCGCAAGACGACGAGCGATTCACAGAAACCATACGGCCTAAACACAATTTACGGCTATCCGTCGTAAGTTGAGTTACGATACATAGTAAGGCTTTGTGAAATCCACCCCCAGTTGTCGATTTCATGAAACCCATCGTAACTTACGACCAATCGCAACATGGTACGGCATGTAGAAAGTTACGACGGGCTATCCATCGCAATATCATCGGTTGGGTATCAGATGATTTGACCCGTCCGATGTCGTTTCCACCGGATAGCCATCGTGTATGTTTCACCCCGAGTCCAGTACAATCGGCTTTCTACCGGGGGAAATTTTTATCGGTCGGATGAATTCAACCGATACTCAACCGATGATCTTTTTGACAAGAGACCTAAGGCTTTGTGAAATCCGCCCCTGGTCAACAATAACAACTGGTGAATTTATCACCTCCATCGTCTTACAATTATTGATTGATCGCTTTGATTGGCGATTGGTGAGGCTTTGGTGAAGTGAAACCGACCAATAGACGGGGTCCATCAATTTGCATTGATTTAGGCCTCTTGTCAAAAAGATCATCGGTTGGGTATCAGATGATTTGACCCGTCCGATGTCGTTTCCACCGGAAAGCCATCGTGGATTTTTCACCCCAGAGTCCAGTACAATCGGCTTAGTACCGGGGAAAATTTTATCGGTCGGATGAATTCACCCGGCACTCAACCGATGATCTTTTTGACAAGAGACCTTATCTATAATCTAAAACAAAAAATAGCTGGCCTGTCGTTTCGATACTAGCAGGGTTTTAAAAGGCAGGATATTTACTTATGATCTTCAATGCACTGGACATTCAGTGCTGGATACGCCGAGCAGGGCAAACCCTTATTGAATTATTATCATTCTCCTCGACGTAAACATACTGATATTTCTATGATCTTCAATGCGATGGCCTCTAGTATTATTCAACTTACTTGATGTTATTTCTAGACGATCTCACGATTCACGAGCGCAGGGTATAAGCAAAACAACACGAGGCAATGCTTAACCAACACTTCGCACACAATTTCAACCGGCATCGTTATCGATCCGTAAAAAAACCCTAGAGTTTGCGTTAGGTTGGTCGACATCAGTTACAAACTCCCAAACATTTCTGAAAAGGCAATGCTTAGCCAACAAGGCAATGCTTAGCCAACAAGGCAATGCTAAGCCAACAAGGCAATGCTTAGCCAACAAGACAATGCTTAGCCAACAAGGCAATGCTTAGCCAACAAGGCAATGCTTAGCCAACAAGGTAATGCTTAGCCAACAAGGTAATGCTTAGCCAACAAGGCAATACTTAGCCAACAAGGCAATGCTTAGCCAACAAGGCAATACTTAGCCAACAAGGTAATGCTTAGCCAACAAGGCAATGCTTAGCCAACAAGGCAATGCTTAGCCAACAAGGCAATGCTTAGCCAACAAGGCAATACTTAGCCAACAAGGCAATGCTTAGCCAACAAGGCAATACTTAGCCAACAAGGTAATGCTTAGCCAACAAGGCAATGCTTAGCCAACAAGGTAATGCTTAGCCAACAAGGCAATGCTTAGCCAACAAGGCAATACTTAGCCAACAAGGTAATGCTTAGCCAACAAGGCAATGCTTAGCCAACAAGGCAATGCTTAGCCAACAAGGCAATGCTTAGCCAACAAGGCAATGCTTAGCCAACAAGGCAATGCTTAGCCAACAAGGCAATGCTTAGCCAACAAGGCAATGCTTAGCCAACAAGGCAATGCTTAGCCAACAAGGCAATGCTTAGCCAACAAGGCAATGCTTAGCCAACAAGGCAATGCTTAGCCAACAAGGCAATACTTAGCCAACAAGGCAATGCTTAGCCAACAAGGCAATGCTTAGCCAACAAGGCAATGCTTAGCCAACAAGGCAATGCTTAGCCAACAAGGCAATGCTTAGTCAACAAGGCAATGCTTAGCCAATAATGCAATGCTTAGCCAATAATGCAATGCTTAGCCAACAAGGCAATGCTTAGCCAACAAGGCAATGCTTAGCCAACAAGGCAATGCTTAGCCAACAAGGCAATGCTTAGCCAATAATGCAATGCTTAGCCAACAAGGCAATGCTTAGCCAACAAGGCAATGCTTAGCCAATAATGCAATGCTTAGTCAACAAGGCAATGCTTAGCCAACAAGGTAATGCTTAGCCAACAAGGTAATGCTTAGCCAACAAGGCAATGCTTAGCCAACAAGGCAATGCTTAGCCAACAAGGCAATGCTTAGCCAACAAATCAATGCAACTTTCGCAAAAAAAATCAACCGGCATCAATACCGATCCGTAAAAAGCATAGAGTCTGCATTAGATTGGTCGACATCAGTTACAAACTCTCAAACATTGCTGATCAAAATAAGACCAACGGCGCACGATTTGGCTAGACCTCTTTTTTTATTGACAGTGTTTCCAGGAAGAACAAATTCCGGACGATCTACGAAACTCTCCCTGGAACAGTATCATGGTCATTGGGATCGATGACTCATCACAAAAAGGAGACGTTCCAACTCGGCCTCAAACGTCACAGACCCAAAGACACGCGCAATATTAATAAAGCAGGTCAAACGGAGCACGGTATTGACTCGTGGGAGGCAAGGGCGATTTCAAAACCATAACGACAGACGTCAGGGGAGAGACAGGCCTTTACTGCCATCGAGAGACGACCCGAACGAGGTCGATCACGAGAGAGAGAGAGATAAAGGGAGAGAGTGAGAGAGAGGGGAGGATCGAGGGAGAGAGAGCGACCTCATCAGAGAGAGAAACCCGCAAACAGGCAGCAGACAGACATGTTGTCCTCCCCCGAGGGTTAGAAAGAAAAATGAGATCCCACGATTTACGCCAATACTGACCGTGAAATGAGCTCCGCATAAAAAAAAACCACATCAAAAGGGAATCAAACAAAGATATTGCATGGAACGTCTATAATAGGATGACTCAGTCAAAGCGTGGAGGAAGGAGTATAAGGAGTATAAGGTTTGCAGTGACACCACGTATCTCCTCTCTTTGAAGAAGTGTGGCTCCGAAAATAGCCGTTAACTCATGAGTTACCGGCTATTTTCGGAGCCACACTTCTTCAAAGAGAGGAGATACCTGCATATGGTGTCACCGCAAACCTTCCACTTAAGTATTTCCGCCGTGCAAACCTTCAAGTCTTATCTCGTCATTGGTAGATTGTTTACTCAATATGCTTCCTTGGTATACCTATCTCGACAATTAACAGTGACTATCAGAAGAGTTTAACTGTGAGGTGAAATACCGCGGCTCACAAACTATAGGTACGAAACATCGAGAACGTGTTTTCCTTTTTGCCAGGGCTCAAGCTGGACAGCGGCCGGGGAGGAGACCGTCCGTCCGGGCGTGTCTCCCTCGCTCTTCCCGCCCCCGACTCTTCGGTCGGGAGAGGTCGGAATCACTCCGGATTTCACGGTCCAACAGGGCGCGAAAAAAAAGACAAATTGCCAGTTAAAAGACCCACAGAGCGAAGATCCGTTGCACGGACACGACGAAGGAGTAGCGCATCTTTAAGACAGGACACAGATGCCCTCGGTCGACGGGGAACGCTTCAAGGGGGTGCCATGGGACGATTACCCGAACGGAGCTGGACGCGTGTACGACTACAAGTCTTCTGGGAGAGGGGGGATGGAGGCGGTGAATATAATTAACTCATCGGACACGCTCTGCGTTATCAGCCGCGATGGGCTCAGCGCGAGGAGTAAACGATCTACCGTGCCACAGGTCTGGGCACGGGTATACATGTAGGTCACCCTAACCCTGTATACCACGGCGTGAGGGCGATGGGATGACCGTGCTGACGGATAGCCCCACTATACTCATGGCTACGTCTTTCATCAGGGCCCGAGAAGATCGGGTCCGTGTCAGAGCGAATAGCATAATGACTTCTGTTCAATGCCGATTACATGGAGCGTTGATATTGCGACGGGATCCGTCAAAATAGACGCACATTGCACATAACAAAAGACCCTTTACGTTTACGCACGAGTCTACGGGAGACATGGAAGACACTACTAACAAGCAAGGGACGCATTATTTTGTCTTCCAGACGCTCATATGATACGTGCAGCCCGTGCACATGTGCATGTACACGTAATTGCACATACACATGTACAATTACGTGTGTCTGTGCATCTATAGGCCTACATGTACCTATCATGTCATGTACCTATACATGTACACGTACATGTACATGTACCTATGTACCTATAACCATGCTATGCCATGGAGGAAGTCTTCCTCCGTGCTATAACGTACATGTGCATGTCGGACCGTGTGCGAAGGTATCGGCTGCGGCTTCAGTTTACACACGAGTCTATGGAAGCAACAAGCAAGCTACTATCCAGCCAATCCCCCATAGGCCGTAGACGTGTGTGTTTTATCCAGCCGTAGCAGATGAATTCGGCATCATATTATATTCCCCTCGACGTATTATACAATGAAACACACTCCTCAAAGCACGTGCACGAACCAACAAACAAACTGATGGAATTCCATTCTTTAAGTCGAATTATGCAAGAAAAAACACACAGCGACATCTCTCAGTGAAACCAGGTATATACGCGCTCTCATCCTCGCCACTGCGTATCACGCTGCCATCGCGTGATATCCCCGCGCGTGAGCTGGTTGAACTTTGAACCCACCCCCCTCCTACGCCCGCCACCTCCTCCCCAAGTCGGCCTGAGACTGATGGCCGCCGAGATACCCTGGACTGTCGCGCTCACCCGCTGACTGATAATTAAGGAGAGTACGAGAACCAATCCAGTCTTAAAGTGCATTATCTGTGTACACACGTAGGCTGTAGAAAACAATGCAGAACACCCTAGTAATCACGACCGAAGCAATCCTATTCTTCACAAGAGTAAAATACTTCCCCACCCCCCCCCACCCCAAACAAAACCAAAATTAAAATAAGGTCGACTCTCTATAGCTGACCGTTGAGAATTGCACGCGGCCGATTGGATTTTTCTCCCTTTTTTCAGAAGCACGATATTTTGTAAGGTAAAAAATTAAGGGGACAGCAACAGAGGGGGTTGCTTTCGTGACTTGACAAAGGGACGCGTTGACAAGGGGGTTTAATTTTATTCATTTTTTCCCCCCCGCGAGCTCACTGGCAACCCATCAAAGGATTACATTGTACGCGCTTTGTTCGGTGTTTCGCACTTCATCTGCAATCGGATTGGGACGGCCTTTGGCGAAACGCATCGTCGGCAGCCTTTCAATTTTGTCCCATCTCTCTCAGATCACCCCTTTCCTCCCCCTCATCTCTCCCTCTATCTCTCCTACTCCCCTCTCTCTCCCCATCTCTCTCAGCTCACCCCTCTCTGCTTCTCTCTCTCTCTCCTCTCTCCTATAATTATATATCTCCCTCTCTCTCTCTTTCTCTCTCTCTCCCCCATCTCTCTCTCTCTCTCTCTCGGCCCCTCCTCTCTCCCTCTCTCTCCACCTCTTTCTCCGTTTCTCCCTCTCCCTCACCCCTCTCTCTCTCCTTCTCTCCCTCCTCTCTCTCTCTCTCTCTCTTTCTCTCCCTTTCTCCCTCTCCCCTCCCTCTCCCCTCCCTCTCCCCTCCCTCTCCCCTCCCTCTCCCCATCTCTATCTTCCCTCTCTTCCCTCTCTCTCTCCCTCTTTCTCTGACATGCAGTCAACAACTAGGTCTTGCGTATTCAGGACGGAGCATTCTTCTCACTGTTTCTCCTGCCCCTCCCCCTTTGCCACATTCGAGCATGACTCTTGGCAATGCCTGGCATTTCGAGCGCAGTCGTGCACGCAGCACGCGGCTTCGGAGTCACAGACGCTCTTGTTTCTCCTCTCCTCCCCCCCGCTCTCTCTCTCCTCCGCCTCATCCCACAGGCCCGACAGCTTGGGGGAGGGAGGAGGAGGGTGGGGGTGGGGGGTTACATCCATCTATAGCTGTCCAGAAATTGACCCCGAATAAGACGCGGCACTGCCGGTGTGCGGTCGACCCAATTTAAGGGGTGTCACACGGCAAGTAGGTAACCGTGCGTTCTTCACGTTGATGCGATTCTTCTTCGCGCGGGACCTTCGTTGTTTTTAAGCTCTCGTGTAAAATGGGCTCAGGCGGGCAGAACATCGAGTCAATAACGATTCCACGCCGAGGCTCAGATGTACATCTGTGTCCAGAGCACTCTTTCTTTGGTCAATATTGCGGCACCGTGGTTGATGAGGATCTTGAAGTTTTCCTTTTTCGAATAACGACCAATCGATCTCACTCGGCGTCTCCCGCCATCCATGCATCCATCTCATCATCAATCATGAAAACGGCTCACTCGAAACAAAACAAAAATCTTCAGACAGACATCTCTTCATCGTGTAATGAAGAATGTGGAGCAGGTTAGGTTCATTTTGCCCGAGGCCTATCAATTACGCGCTAGTATGAGTCGTTGTACGCGAATGCTGACTCCATACCACATGCAGAGACGCGAGGCAGCCACATGACACAATGGGCCTGTTCCTATAAGCCCGTGGCTAAAAACATGCTATGGTTGGGGCTCTATATCCGACACCAACGTTCATGTGGTTCAGACTTTCGGCAACGGTGAAGTGATTTCGACTATCACTTTAACTGGAATAATGTGGATTCTGGAATAACGTGGGTGTTGGTGTTCTGTTGGACGACGGAGTCTTGGTCGAAAGCCATAGCCGAAGCCACAGCCGCAGCCTTGGTTTTCAGGGGAAATGGCTCCCTGTACATAATAGTCGATGTCTCGTACTAATCGCTGTCTTGTCTATTTATACATGGCGCCGTGCAAACAGGATGCGAGTAACCTCCAAGGGGAGCTTCCTGCATCATATCTACCCGTCGCAGTTCATGGACTCTCTGGAGTGGCAGGGGATTCGGTCTAGCAGCGGACCCTCGACATTTCAGGTAAGGGCACGGCGAAACAAAACACCGATCCATTTTCCTCCTCGTCCTCATCCTCCTCACCCTCCCCATCCTCCTCATCATCTTCATCCTCCCCCTCCTCACCCTTATAATCCTCATCCCCCTAACCATTATAATCCTCCTCCTCCACCTCATCATCATCCTCTTCATCCTCCTCCTCTTCCTCCTTCTCACCCTCTTCATCCTCCTCATCCTCTTCCTTCCTTCTCAGCTTTCTCAGCCTCCTCAGCCTTCTCAGCCTTCTCAGCCTCCACGGGGTCCTCCACTCTCTTCATCCTCCTCATCTTCCTCCTCCTCACCCTCTTCATCCTCCTATATTCCTCCTCCTCACCCTCTTCATTCGCCTCATCTTCCTCCTACTCAACCTCTTCATCCTCCTCATCTTCCTCCTCCTCACCCTCTTCATCCTCCTCATATTCCTCCTCCTCACCCTCTTCATTCGCCTCATCTTCCTCCTACTCAACCTCTTCATCCTCCTCATCTTCCTCCTCCTCACCCTCTTCATCCTCCTCATATTCCTCCTCCTCACCCTCTTCATCCTACTCATATTCCTCCTACTCAACCTCTTCATCATCCTCATCTTCCTCCTACTCACCCTCTTCATCCTTCTCATCCTCTTCCTTGTAATCCTTCTCAGCCTCCTCAGACTCCTCCACCCTCCCCATCCTCCTCATCCATCCTCACCAACCTCCCCATCCTCCTCCTCTCTCCCTCGATCCTCATTCACCCCATCCTCTTCATTGCCACCCATCATCATCTAACGCTGCCTATCGAGAGTTATACACAAGATATGCAGACAGTTTTCTGTCCGTAATGTACAGTACAGTACCTAATGCAGACAAATGGGCCCTGCTCATTTTTAATCTAAGGTCAGCCAAGCCTGTTCGTATCACTGATGGCATAGGAGGCATAGACGAAATGACATAAAACTTACTGCTTTACTTTCTCAACTCACTAATAAGCAAGGCCGACCTGTCAATAGTTTTTGGAGGGTTCAACACTGGGCATTCAAAAGCATTGTTAATCAATTTACTCCCAGTGAGCGTAGACTTGATTCACGCGCAAGGGTTGCCACGGTAACGGCATCGGTAACTCTCGGCCGTTATCGTGACCTGAAGCCATAACCAGGCACTGGTTTCAACAACAGAGGGCGCCCTAACACATTTATAAACGCGCATAGGCCTATTACTGTGCAAAGTTGTCTATTTTTTTCTAGTTGGCTACATTTTCTGAACCAAAAAGATTGACCGTTGTCCGGTTGGAAATAAGACAGGGAAAAGTGGGTTCAAGATCTGAGTGGGTTCAAGATCTGAGGGATGTGTGTGGTTTCATCCCGTCGCTGTAGGTGACCGTGACCGCCGACTCGGACTGCCGTTACATCCAGTGGCAGCGGAAGCCGCTGGACAAGTTCCTGCGCAAGGAGGGCTTCATGCGAGCGGTCTTCGAGACCACGGTGGGCAAGGACATCACCACCAAGCTGTACTCCATCAACGACGAGTCCGAGTACCTGCCGCCGCCGACCGCCGGCACCAACGCCGCCGGCGACCGGGCCACGGCCAAGGCGCCGGGCGGCAAGCCCCGCCCGGCGCTGGCCCAGCGCACCAGCGTGCCGGAGATCGGCCAGATCTGCCCGCCCGATGACGAGGACGAGGACGAGGAGGACCGCGGCCTGCTCTCCCACAAGTGGGAGAGGGCGCTGTCCGTGGACGAAGGCTCCGGCGGGATAGCGCAGCAGCAGCACCACCACCACCACCAGCAGCAACCGGCCGGTGCGGGCGGCGGCATGAGCCAGCTGGGCGTGCCCGGTCACTCGGGCAGCACGCAGAGCCTGCACTCGGTCCGCTCCATGGTGGACATCCGGGCCAGCATCGCCTCGGGCCGGGGCGCCGACGTGGCCGGCGGCCGCTCCAGTCTGGCGCCCGGCGACCGCTCCCCTGCGCGCTCCAGCGGGCTGATGGTCGCCGCCCCGTCGCACGCCAGCGGTACACCCGGCACTTTGCGAAGGGTTTACTAATGCATGCCTTTATCCATCATCTGCGCATGCGCAAACATCGTCACGCCACTTCACGTGATGGTAAATCATTTGCATAACTTCTGACTGTCCCTTTCCCCTTTCTCCCACCATGCATCCAGATTTTTGTCAGCCATTTCATTTTCCGATCTTGTTCTTTCTTTTTCCCATACACAAACCATTACACATAAAAAAATGAATTATCAATGACTTCCATAAGCAATGAATAATTATTGCAAGTGCTTGAGATGCAGAAACAAAGTGGTTTCAATCAAAAGAAATCTCACAGTAAAGGAAGAGAGAAACGGCCACGAAACTGCTTAATAATGACAGAATGCATGACAAAAAGTCGCATGGCAATGAATACGGAGCGATTCACAATAGAGCGCCCTCAAGACTTTGCAACACGTTTGGCCAATCACAATGCGCGGAATCTAGGTCGACCATTGGGTCGACCAGCGCGTCAAATACGCGTCCGCGTGTGCGTTTTGTCAAGAGGGTAAGAAACGAACGTGTCGTTTTGCTGCGTGCACTTATTTGAATGGACATTTGACAGAAGTGAACGCATTTTTCTTTCAAATAGTCATCCTTTGAAAAAAAAACATAAACATACACGAATAAAATACTGCTTATTGATGACTGAGATTTTTAATTTATGGCATAATTATGACCTGTGGTTCCAGCAGTGGTTATAGGCCCAAAAATCATCTTCAAAGAAGGATTTTTTCCCGGGAGAAGGCCAAGCCTATACCCCTCCCCGCATAGCCACCGGCCTACCATTTACTTAGGCTACGGTTGTTATAACCCTTTACCAACTTCGGATGAAAGATAATGACTGAACAACTTTAATAACTTAAGTAAGTTGACAACTGCTGTTATTGTGGAGCAACCCTGTGAAGAGTCGGCGCTCGTCTCAGCCGAGAATAATTTGTGTTGTGTTGTGCACATCGCTGGTCCAAGTACTATTCAGAACCATCCAATCATTATGCGCTGCTACGACGACTCGGTGTTAATATTCATGAGTACTGAACTCAATCCACTTTTACCAAGAAACTGCGTGGGGGTACACTCTTCATTCAATGTATACACAAAGGGTTAGGGTTAGGGTTGTTCGCGCATGTGCAGATCTATGTTCGTACTAGATTAATTTCTTCACATAAATTATCGATAACCATGGCTAGAAGACTACTCGATTCAATCTGATAATAATTATATAAACGAAGCGCGACCTATACTTGTTAAGTTTAAGGGTCGGAGGTGAGAGCGCCACCCGTCGTGTTTGGGGTTCACGACTTAATACGTCCCCCACCCTTTCAAAAACGAGAACGTGCTTTAATTGTGCATTTGATTGAGAAAAAAAATTTGGAGACAGTAAAAAATGTATTCTCTTTTTGGACCGACCATGTATTCCATGTATTCCATGAATCATGAGCTACACGCAGTGTACACATGAATTATGGAAACCTTAAAGCCCGTATAATGCATTAGTTCAAACTAACCCTAAATGTACCTAAGAACAAAAAAAATTGGGTGTTATCTGCTAAGATAGAGGGCGCTATATTAATTTAACGGTATGTGAAGGCCGTAACCTTGCGGGTTATCGCGCATGCGCAGATCTATGTTCGGACCGTACTGGATTTCTTCAAATCGATAACCATGGCTAAAAGACCACTCGATTCAACCCCATATATAAACGAAGCGCGACCTATTAGTTGTTAAGTTTAAGGGTCGGAGGTGAGAGCGCCACCCGTCGTGTTTGGGGTTCACGACTTAATACGTCCCCCACCCTTTCAGAAACGAGAACGTGCCTTAATGGTATATGTGGTCGACAAAAATAAAAGAGAAAAAAAACGTTTCAGAGTCGCTATGACTTTTTTTTATATAGGCCCTATTGCTCATCTAATCATCGTTTTTCCAACCAACGTCAAACCCACTAAGTTCTGTCGTGTACCACTTTATGCTACCCCAGGGTCGCCAAAGCAGACACATACATGAGTATCATGAAAAACTGTCAGTGGTGCGTACGGCCGGATTACGGATATAAGTATAAGTAAAATCTGGAAAAGATCGTGGAAAGGTCATGGAATAATTAATGATGATTAAATGAGCTGGTATTATGTCAAAAAGCACAGTGGCTCTGTATACATGGTACGGATACGGATGTTTTGCAGTGACGTAAGTAGCTGATGCATATTCATACTCGGCAGAGGATCGCACCAACATTCATATAATTATATACGTTACCCACAACTCTACCCTCCTGAAGCGTTGCGCGCCGCCATTGTTCAACCGCGTATTTTTTGCACGAGCAACGCGCGGTGTACTATTATTATGAGCCTCAAAGGGCACACTACTGTGAATCGCCCGTATTGATCAAAATCATGAATGATATCCCTGTACGTTTGATACTACGCCAAAGTGGCTCTGCCGACTTCATTCAAAGGCGCTAGGATTGACCGCCTGCTCCTTCTCCTTCTCATCCTGCCATGACACGGGCGAGATTCCCTTCTACCAGTTTACGCATTGTAGTATTTCATTTCTCATTCTTCCATCCATTCACTGGGAACTCATTTCAATATAATACACACTCATGATTGGAACATTCTCGGTGACTGCAACATTCCACTCTCACCATTCATTTTTTGTGCACGACTTATTGAGGTCTATTTCAAGTTGCAGGGCTCGACTGCAGTGCTGAACAGACTGGTAGATGGACAGTTAACCAGAATGAGATCACGTGTATAGTTTGTAAAACGTATGGTCTGAGGAGTCTCACATACGTTCAAAGATTTCGAGGAGAAACGATACCGGATGATGGGGAGTAGGGCATTGAAGATGCAGATAATTATAGATTGGCATACCCAGAGTTCTCTGAGGCATTCCGAAAACACTGCATGTCCCACTCATTCTTTGGCAGCCATCGCAAGGCCTTAGGGGAGTGCTCAATACAACATTGTAGATGATCATGGTAGAATCCTCATGTTGAGATCTTAAAAATGTGTCACCCCCAGAGGTCTTGGTGACACTAATGAACTGCAACTTGAGATTCGAATGTATTCATGGTGAGAATAGCAGGAATTCCTCCGGATCTTTTCAGAACCACACATACTCACAACAGAGAACTTTGCGTGGTGTCGCCGCAAACCTATCACTGTACTCGGTAACTTACCGGTACTATACGCTGGACATGCAAGCTAGTGTGGAAGTTGTACATTCTCGGAGTATAATAGGCATTACGTTACGAGCCCCTCGAATCAGAAGATATTAGAAGAATTAGTAGTATCATGATTTCTGAGGCCAATAAGCATTCCGATCTATCGCAATCCGATACGCGTTGGGCAATTCAACCGACGCAAAGCCGTGATACAGCACTGCATGTCGGGCCGAGCACGCCCTCTTACGACGGGTCGCACGTTACGCTCGCTTTCAGCGATGTGACCTCTACAGTCTGTAAATTGTTCATCCATTTTGGTCTTCAATGCGATCGTCTCAAACATCCATCAAGTATCTGTCTGTTAATACATACATGACCGCACGACTAACAACTGTAAACGACAATGGTTGGGCAATATCCAACACGACATTATGACAAGCGCTGCATGGCCTAATAATTTATACCAAGGTTGGCCAATAGAAGTCTTAAGTTATGTTCGTAGAAACTACGTACATGTACCAACCCCGGATAGCACTGACGTAACCCTACGGAATGTCGGGCAAACGATCTTGCCCAACGCTATTGTGCCCAGTGCGTTCACACTGCATTTACAAATCAGTTAAACCGCTATGTTTTCCCCCCATTCTCCCCGTTCACAGAACCTGTGCTGATAAATTCTAGCTCCGAGCGGACATGCACTCCCGTGGAAAGCAGTTCCATCCTTTAAGCAGACGCCCGCCGGGGAGACCGACCGTCTAGTCGTCTCCCCACCCCGACTCGATCACCAAAGCTACAAGCACCGAGACCCCTCATCCCCTCCGCCCTCCCCCCGACGAACTGCATTGCACAATAACCAGACTTCACCGCACAACGTTAACAACCGCTGAATATGATTCATATTCTGTGGGTCCATCCCTGCCTAGCAACGCCGGACGCAAGGAGAAAAACACGAGCTGCAAGTCTCCCTAGCAACCGAGAATTGAACAAAACATAGAAACCACTTTTTTTCGTGCTAACGGAATCCGCTGCACTTTAGACCCCCTCGCACGCGCTATCGGCGCCAACATTGGTTGCAACCTTTCTGTTTGGCGCGGTAACTATGCTTCAATATCGCTCCATGTTGCTGTTAATTCAATCTCGCACGGCAGAGGGCGCCCTTCGCACTTGCCGCGCATTTTCGTCAAGACTGGTGCTACGCACATCAATGCATTGTTCAGTACTATCGTGCCGATGTCAAGACCCCAACTGATTTGATAAACAATGATGTCGCACAGTTGACTTGATGTGAACTACTCGTTATGTTGATTCTTAAAAAAATAGTGAACATTTCATACTCCGTTGAGCGTTATCGTTAATTTTGTTGAAACATAATACGGTTATCATTTTCTAGGAGGGTATTACTTGATTTAAGCTTTATATAATTATAACCATTAGCGATTTCTAATGTATAATAGTATCATTACTTCATCGAGCCCAAAATTCGGGATGGTTTTATATCATCCGTTATTTTACCTTTTATGGGGATGTTCACAGAGGTTTATACGGGGGGAAAAAGTTGGCCAATCTCATTCCCACGTTGGCGGTCGAATACAACTGTATGCCATTACGCGGGGAGACGAACATTAGTTTGTGAAGAGAAAGGAATATCTACGTTTAGACAGCAATTTTTAAACTGATTGGCTTTTAAAGAACAGGTACTCTTATATACCAATAGTTTGTCTGAGAAAAAAATCACCTCAACAACACATTCCTTCTAGCCTATAATAGGGACAATTTGATTTCTCATAATCATGGTTCATTTGTGCTGTTTGATCATGAAACATCGCAATAAAGGTAACCCAGCGTGAATGCATATGTGACCCGGCATGAGGAATATCCAACCAAAACACTTTTCGAGTAAACAACACCTAAAGTCAAAGTATCTTCTCAATTCGATTAAAAATCTTTTTTTTTTCTTTTTTCGGAAAGTTAATGTATTGGAGGAAATGTTGATATCATTTTAAAGCTAATGGTACAGTCTTTCACATCATTAGAAAATCTCAAAATCTCAACAAAAGTGGGGGTTATTCCTCATTATGATGTACCGGGTCACATATAGAAATTATACGTAGAGTTAATTTTCATAGGCCAACTGGCTACATATGTATATGCCTGCCCATGTAAGGCCTACACATCTGGTATAGCTTTACTTCTTTGAGTAAAACTTTAGACCTAAAATAATTATCAGTAAGGTTGCCTTCCCAATTAATTTATCACAAGGTCGAACAACACGACAGTGTTCTTATTTGAATTGGCAGAAAAACTCACAAAACGGAAGTCAAGTCAATTTGGAAACATGTTAATAATATTATTATTCCTCCCTCATCATCATTCGGGAAATCACCTTCCCCAGTGTCTAGCCAAGTACAAAAGAAGATTTCCTCTCCGAAAACTTATCAATAAAACTGTGTCTTCAAGGCATAATTGGTTGTTTTTTACTTCATAACTAACAAAATTAATGGCCTTCCGCGTTGAATATACTCACTGGATAGTTTTTTTCAGAGATTGTCATTTTGGCAGGAAGTATTCGTTATTGTGTACATAATCTATTGGATCGAAACCGCAAGGGCCGATGTACGTGTACAAAGACTTTGATTTGAATAACACAATTGTTCATTTAATAGAAAAGAACCAAGGCTCCAGCTTACATTCTTCACGTGTCTGTGGCGAGGTATGTTCAAGTAGTATTACTTAACCGTCGTAGGCTTGTTCTTTTGTAGTAACGTATCAGTAGACAGTCACACAAAAAGAGATAAAAAGGATCGGGGCCAATTTTATAGAACAGCTTATCGGTAGACCTTAAAGGAGGACAAGTAAAATGCCATACGTCACAACTGAATATATTCATGAGTTGATCTCTCGACTGCGGTAGGTCAATGGGTCCCGAAGTTAATTTATGCTAAGCAGCCATGAATACATTTGACGTACGGCATTCTACTTGGCTGCCTTTAGGGTCTACCTTATAAGTCCCTACAAAAAATGTTGTGCTTTAATCACAACATTTCAGGATTCACATGATCACTTTACAGACCCAAACTTCACTTTTTGTTCATGCTGTGTAAAGAATAGTGGAATACAAGTCAGAAGCAATTGGCATCGCTTCGTAATAATGCTTTGTAATGCTGTTTACCACGGGGAAGGCTTTTCACGCTAAGCAGATTTTGTTTAAGCGGCTCTATGAAAATGGTCCAGTGCAGACGACTCCTGCATCATTTGTAGCCCGCCAAAACCGCTCAAGTTCGTTCCCTCTGCGTGCAAGTTGTTGCCCGAGCTGAAAGTTTCCACAGACAC
Source organism: Luidia sarsii (assembly GCA_949987565.1). NCBI lineage: Eukaryota > Metazoa > Echinodermata > Asteroidea > Paxillosida > Luidiidae > Luidia > Luidia sarsii. The sequence continues at coordinate 16,431,757 of OX465114.1, read as the reverse complement.
TATACGATGCGGGGTTGAGTTGTAGCAAGAAATTCTTACCTTTTCTCCCCGTAATGCTGTCCTTCGAGTGAAATCCAGACGTCCAATTGCTGACCGTACGCCATGATGTCAGACGGAGGCACATACATGCAACACAAGGCGTGGCGCGCAGACTATACTTAGTGAAAGTTAATGTTGGTCAAAGTTCACCGAAAGGAGTCTACTTTCTTCTCCAAACTCAACTACAGTGCTGTCTAGTACGTCCTCGGTGATCCTCCAGCAGCCAATGTCCTGATCCTCCAAGTTCCACCGTGTTCCAAGAAGAAGTATTCTGAGATTGGTTCACTCCGGTATTCTTCACATCATTTCAGAGTTACATGTACTAAGTTTGTATGCTGTGCCGTGCACGGCACCGCACATGCACGTGCTTGACAACGACAGCCTCGTTCATGTCTTTGGGGGAAAATAGGCCATATTCAGAACCGTTGTTAATCAAACGAGCTTGGGAACAAGACTATTAGAGGCCGACTAAAAGCGCCCCTGGTCGAACGTGCTGTATTTTTCTATCGTAGTCTAGGGAAGGAAAACTCGGTTCATTTTGTTTAAAATATAATGATTGGTGTTTACCGTTTTCTGTTGTTTACTAGTAATACTAGTGGTAGTAGTACTACTAGTACTAGTACTACTAGTACTAGTAGTAGTAGTAGTACTATAGTAGTACTAGACAGTAGTGTAACAGTATAGTACTAGTACTACTACAGTACTAAGTACTAGTACTACTACTACTAGTACTACTGTACTAGTACTAGTAGTAGTAGTACTACTACTAGTACAGTGTACATAGTACTAAAAAAAACTATTAGTACTAGTAGTACTAGTACTACTAAGTACTAGTACTACTAGTACAAGTAGTACTAGTAGTAGTACTAGGCTACACTAGTACTAGTACTAGAGTAGTATAGTAGACTAGTGTATTGAGTACTGTTCATTGATTCACTGACCTATATACTAAATTACTATATAGTCCTTGATCCCATCAGTTGTGAGAGTACACCGTGACTATCCAAAGACTGAAAGAGTATTGCTGTAACACAAGTGTAAGTTAGTGTAACAGTTCGCATTGAATTTGAACTTGTGTTGTTTGACATGGCAGATGAACCTTCCGATGAACCAAGCAAATCTAACAGCATTACTGTTACTGTTAGTAACACTAACAGGAACAGTGCTTTGGAGCATGTTTTTCTTTTTCTTTCAGGGGGCAGCTTTCCTGCTGAACTGAGTAAGAATCAGCAGAGAAGAGTGCGAAAATTTGCAAGAAATTTCAGAGTAGAAGGTACATATAACAAGGCTGCTTGCCTCTGCTTTATTCACAGAACAGATCTTAACCTGTACTAGGCAGTACGATGCCGCCCCATACAACATGTACACTGCCCTGCAAAAGTTATATCGCACCCACTGCACAATTTGAATCTTAAGATTTCACTTTGAAATGTACATCAAACATTGAAACAACAGCTTGTATTTTGTTAGTTGTATAATCTAAACACGTTGGTCAACACAGGACTCACATTGGTGAATTAGTGTACAGAGCTCACAACATGCCAGGTACATGTAGGCTAAAATAGCTCACATGTAGAAGTGAAATAAAACTCTGACGCAAGAATTTAAAAATTTGAAAGATTTGGGTTTAATACCCACACTGTAAAAAGTTGAAAACCCCTAAATCCACAATTTTATCGACCAACTATTATTATGTAGAGAAACCAGACTGGCACAACTTCTTGCCAAAGAAGTTGGACTTACAATTTTCCCTAAAATCATGATTTTGGTCAGCAGTGACAGAAGGCACTGTGTACAGAACATGCACTTCACTATTCATACATACGGGGCACACACATACACGCCACACTTTCATGACTTTGGGCATAATTCAGGTTTTGAAGAACGTCAATTAAACATTATATTCTATTGCATTTGAATGATTTGATAGGAAATGACCTATACTACATCGGGAAAGGAGATGAGAGACGTGCAGTAATCTTTGATGAAGGACGACGCCGAGAGATCTTCCGAGAGTGCCATGATTCGGCCTTTGGAGGTCACTTTGGGCAGAAGAAGACTCTGATGAAGATTGAGGCACGGTTCTACTGGCGGAGGATGGTGGCGGATGTTAATGAATGGGTAAGTAAACTTAAAATTGATCTAATTTGCCTAGTATTTGCTGTTTCTTTGCATAGTGTCAAACTCTAATCAGGGTTTCTGATGTCATTGCCACTAGCCTAAGTAACTTTTTGTAATGCTGAAAAATACACTTAGTGTAGCTTCACTAAAAGAACTAAAGTGAAAGCACTTCCTGAAGCACAAATATCAGCCCTATGAAGTAAATGATGGCCATTAGGCACTAAGTAGTGTTTACAGGTATGTGTAATAAAGAAAGCAAGAAAGGATTTTGGCAGTACAATATTTCAGGCTGCTTTGCATTTATTATCCAATCCACAAACAATAACAGATGAACCATATGAATGGACCCAGGCATTACAATTTACAAATTAACCAGAATGTGTTGCTAAAATTAATATAAGCCATTTTCTTCTGTATGTTTTTCTATATAGATTCACCAATGTGTGAAGTGCCAAGGCATGGAGAAGATTAAGACTGCTGCTCCTGAGCTGCAACCCATTCCAGTGGTTGGTCCATGGGTCATGGTCGGGATTGACCTGATTGGACCAATGCGAGAGTCCAAGGCAGGCAATCGCTATGTCCTGACTCTGACGGACTACTTCTCAAAGTGGCCTGAGGCCCTTCCAATTCCCCACAAGGATGCGGAGAGTGTTGCCAAGTGCCTAGCAAGCTTGTTTTACAGGTATGTGCGCCTTTCTCTCTTTAATGGATGACTGCTTCAGTTGTTCTTTGTTTGAACTATATTTATAGTTGTCAGAGGTTGGTTGATATTACAGGCATGGGGCACCAAAGGATTGCCTCTCAGATCAAGGTAGAGAATTCTGCAATCGGGTGAGATGAACACTTTTGCTGTGCATGACTCTTTTGAGCAAACCAATAAGGCATGCCTACCATGCACTTGGGCAGTTAATGCATGTTGCTTTTCACAAACCACTGCTGTGGTCAGTCTTTTACAAAGTTATTTTATAAGTATTAATACATAACATGAGAATGTCTCATGCATGCCTCAAATTCAATTTGTTGTTCTCTTACCCACCATCCACTTACCCATCCATGGATTTCTACTCACCCAATTTGTAAAGTCACTTGCCCATTTTCAACTTGTTTCTTTTTATTGCACTTATTAATTATTTTCAAAAAAATTTTATTCATTAATTACATATGAATTAATTTGTTGCCAGGATAGCAAGGCCATTTGGATTTTCTTTCTTGGAATCAAATTCTTTTTAGTAGCACCAAATGCAAAAATGTTTAAATTTGAATTTAGTTATGATTAAACATAATACACTTCAGTGCATGTTATGTACTAAAGCATTACGAAAAAATGATGAATAGTATGAAATGTGCAAGGGGGGGTAACAAACAGTAACCCCACGGTGAAGTAATTACAAGTACTAAAATGAGCGATCAATCAGCAAATTTAAAATAATTTCTTGTAGAGATCTTCCTTTTCGTACCAAAATTAAAATTAGGAGCAGCACCCAAAAGAACAAATAATGTCGGTCCACAGTATTAGTGATTAAGGCCATTGAGACATGATATTGCACAAAAGGAAATACTACATCCGGGGAAAACCCCACCTACATCATAATTATAAAGATCTGTTTGTTATTTGGTTAGATAACATTATTTTGGTTGTTTGGTTTTGGTTATTTTGGTTTATTTATTTGGTTAGAAGAATTAAGGGTCATTTTGGTTGGAATGGTTAAGCAGCCTGCCTTGTCGATCCTTCCTGAATGGTACCCGGCTATCAGATACGCCTGAACACATGGAGCAAATTAAATGTTTACCAGCGAATAGAACATACCACTGCACCATAGCATCAGGAGTGTGCAATGTACGTGGTGAACGAGTTCAGTGCCATTTTTGGGGTATTGCGTTGTAACTTTTCTTTGAGGTATCGGCTTTTTTCCCCTATCGATCGGCCCCAATATGAAAGTTTTGGGGAGATCCCTGTTTAATGTGGTAAAAGAAGTCATTAATTCTAAGTCACTTACCTGCGCACTTCTAAAAATCACTTACCGAGGGAAACAAATCAATTACTGCCGGTATGTGGGTAAGTGTCAATTTCGAGCTGTGGTCTCATGGTTGTTATTCATTAAAAATTTCATTATTAACTTTTCATCATACATATGTACTACATGTAGGTTTCTGAAGAACTGTACAAGACCTGGGGGATTCGCCACAGGGTGACATCTGCGTATCATCCACAGGCCAATGGCTTAGATGAGCGCATGAACCAGACACTGAAGACATCCATTGCAAAGCTGGTCAATGAGAAGCAGGATGACTGGGAGGAATACCTAGGTAGTTGTTCTTTGGTTGATCTTGGGGCTTACTACAGTTTTAGCAGTTTGACTTTGAGTGTGTAGTATTTTCTAATGCTCAGTATGTGGAAGTCTTGATTGCAATACATGAATTCTAAATTTTGTTTCACAGAACCAGTTCTTTTTGCATACCGGACCTCTGTTCATGCCTCCACGAACTTCACTCCATTCTATCTGATGTACAACAGAGAGGCCAGATTGCCATGTGAGGTAAGTGATCCTTTACATGCCAACTTGATTCTATTGCAGCACAAGGTGACTTTTTACACTGGGAGTGTTTATTCAAATTTAAACAGAAAACCTGTGGTAAATAGCCTTTTTTCTCACAAGACCTTCAGTAGAGGCTAAATAACAACAATGAGGCCTTTTCCCACAAGACAAAATCTCAGGGATGGCCCCAGGGCAAAGCAGGGGTGAAACCGTTGTCGGGTTCCCACTAGAAATGTTCACCCCTGCATGACCCAGCATCACCCCGGTGATTGCTTAAACTCTGGGGTGAGTTCACCCATGCCGTGACAATTTTTTTGGAGAGATTATTTCATTTCATTTCATTTCATTTTTTTTTCTCAGAGTTAGTACAAACATCAAAGTGACAAAACCAAACAGAACATGAATTAACATGGTAGCATCCTGAAGGATTGCCAAATGCAAACTTAATAACAATCAAGTGGCTCTCCCTTTAAATGAAAGAAAGCCACTCACTGTCAGGCAAACAAAGACCTAAATGGGCTCTTGGGGTTATAAGGATGGGGGGGGGGGGGTGAAAAGCTTTACAAAAGCATAAAGACTACAAGCTTCAAGTATTGGGGATGAGTGAGGGGAATAAACAGCTAATCAAATTGATAATTAGTGCATGCTTGTGGAGACTGAGTGAATGCATAGGATTAGTTTGTCCTTTCCTGAATGTTGAATCCATGCAGCTGGACAGTGTGTAGACACAAAATCCAGATTTTCAGTGGCCTCTACAGACAAGTCATAAATTGAATGGATAGGCAGATTGAAGTGCTCACCAACTGGTGTTCACAGCTTGGGAATGTTGATGGTTTATAAAAAAAAGACTTGAAGGTTTATGCAATTTATGTGTACTTTCGTATAAAACTTAGAACCTGTGCCATGGCTGATCAATGAAGTTAAATTGTAAGGCCATTAACCACAAGTTTACATTTGACCTTTGTTTGGTAAGCAGGTAATTAGCAACAGACTTACAATTTTTGATCTTGATCAAGTCAATCCATTTGGTGATGTGTGATATTATTCTCTGTAACTGCTTATATTTTCTATGGACTTTATTCATGATTTTAGCTGCAAAGTGACCTGCCACAGGAATTTAATGCGAGTGCTCCTGACTTTGAGGCAGTGCAGGAGTTTGCTCAAAAAGTTAGTGAAAGAGCAGAAGCTGTACACAAACATGTAAGTCAGCGTTTCAAACTGTCAAGTAATAATTAACAAACAAATTTTGACAATTCTTTTTGACATTAGCATACAAATGATTCTGTGTGTTTTTAAAATAGGTGAAGCACAACATCAGCATGGCCCAGGAAAAGGACAAAAAAAGCTACGCCAAGAGAATGGGGAAGAACGTTAAGTTGTTTCACCTTGAAGAAGGAATGCTGGTTTTGAAAAGGAATTACCGAAAGATTGGACGAAAAGGGAGCAAGTTGGAGCCCAATTGGATTGGACCTTACAGGTTATACACTAAACCTTTTGTTAACATTAATTTCTCTGAAAGTAGATTGATTGTGATGCATAATAATCTGAGGATTTTTTTGTTGACACCTCGTTTTATCCATGCAGGATCAGCAACATTAGTGGCAACAATGTTGTTACACTTAAGTCAGCAGATGGGGAGGTGGAGTTGAAGGCTAAAGTACAGTATTCTCATCTGAAGCCCTACATATCCAACAACACCTCGGCCAGCCTGCCAAAAGCTGATCTTCACCGTAAGCCATATACTGTACATACATGCATTTACATTAATTAAGCTGTGTTTGTGTAAATTGAATGGTATTCTACAGTCTTATTATTGCTTTGTCTTTTAGGAGCTCCAGGAGGCGAGGACAACCAATTTGAAGCACACTATGAGGAAATGGAAATCGGTGAGAAAACAAACATTTATACAATCAGTGATATACAAGAATGTTGCAAACTGCTTACTGACTAAAAATACCAAAATGCAAATCTCAAAATTTAGTGGGCTTGACGTTTCGATCCTAGCAGGACCTTCACTGGACCAATCACTGTGAGGATGAATAATCCATGAGTTTTAATTCACTGCACTTAACATGCTTTGTGTTTTGGTCTACATGAAGGTTGTCAGTCTGCGGAATTGCCAACTGAAGCTTCGGCGGATGATCAGGATGGATATCAGATTGGTAAGAGGTCAAAATGAGGAGACTGTCAAATTTATTATTGACAATAAAATAGTCTTGTAAAACAATGCTGCTTTCATTTTTTATTCATTTATGACCCAAGACTGATATTTGTCTTTCAGGGCCTGTTAAATGTGCATTAGATGATGGGCAAGATGATGTGGAATTTGTGAAGATAGGTAAGAAGAATTTTTTTTTTGCCATTGTGGACATTTGTTCTCATGACATTGGCTCTGAAATCATACATTTGTTTAAGAATAATTTTCATTTAGTTTTCCTCTTCTTCTTCTTTTTTAGAGAAGAGACCTGTCATAGATGAGCGGATGCCAGGGCCCGCAAAATGCATCAAGCGACCACCAATGGACATTTGTGTCAGCAGTATCCTTGACGGGACTTGGTTGGATGATAAAGCAATTGATTTTGCTCAATCTTGTCTTTCAAAACAATTTCCTTCCGTACAGGGTTTCCAGAGCACATTGACTATTCATGCTGGTAATGCTGGCGGTTATGTGGCTTCTAGTGACGGTCCCTTCGTACAAATAGTTCATGTTGATAACTCTCATTGGGTCACTTTATCAAATGTAGGAGTCAGTCAGCCGAACAGGGTAAGAGTATTCGACAGTATGGGAGTTTCGTTGCCTGTTCAACTGAAAAGGACCATCGCAGCACTTGTGTTTACTAAGGAGGAATTCATTGAAGTTGATCATGTGAAGGTGCAGCAACAGGTTGGAGGCAGTGATTGCGGGTTGTTTGCCATTGCAAATGCTCATGCTTTGTGCCTTGGTCAAGACCCAGCCACAATCCGCTGGGACCAGAGCAATATGAGACAGCATTTTACAAACTGTATTCAGGCTAACTATATTACCTCTTTCCCATTTTCCCAGACAAAGCGTGCTGCCAGTGGAGGTGTCAAGAAGACATCAGTGGTGAAAGTTTACTGTTTCTGCAGGCAGCCAGAGAGGGATGGTGACAGGATGGTGCAGTGCAAGCAATGCAAGGAATGGTACCACGACACTTGTCACAGTATTCCCTTGTCTGTTTTCTCAGACAGTACTGTGCAGTTCCTTTGCTTAAAATGCTAATTCAGATTCTTGTTCTGCACCGGTACTGTATGTGTGGTTTTGAAAAGAATCGGAGGAACTTGACGTTTTGAACAGTATACTCTTTTCTTCTTCAGGAGACTGCTGGATTCTAACTGGGAGTGGGGCTTATGTAGTGTAGACAGGGATCCTGGTGTGGAGAGTAGCTCAGTGAAGGGTGAAGGCGGGAACACTGAAGGTGGGAACAAAGGATGCTGCACTGGATCTTGGGTCTTGGTATGCTGGGTGTGTGCTCACTCAGGTGTGTCATTTGGAGTGGACACCTGGGGGAGTGAATATTGAATAACTGGGTAGTGTGGGTAAAGACTGGAGGCCTAGATGTCCTGGGGTATAGGAGACTGGGGTGTGAGGATGGGGCGCCAGATGTCACTGATGTTGACACCAATGTTTCAGGGGACTGTGTTGTGCCTGAAGATTTCAATAGCTTCTCTGATGCAGCAGGGGTACCAGTGTTCAATGCTGGTGATGAGTTTGGCTTGGTCCAAGTTTATCTGGTGGTCTTGTGTTTGGGAGTGTTTGACAATGGAGACTTGTGAAACTCCCTCTTTCCTGCCATGGGCTCAGTGTTCATTGAGTCTGGTACACTTTGCCACATGGGCAGGGAATCTTGTAAACACAGTGTTTGAGGAGGATCCCTAGGATGTGGTGGGAAGTGGTACCAAAGTAGGGGAGAGTGACGGAACTAGGGGCCCTAACTGGTTGGCTTTGGGTATAGGTGACCCTTTGACCGGGGAGGAGGTCTGGGATCTTGTATGGAGATCGGGTTGGGTTTGTAATTGTTGCAGTACTGCAGCACTGTTGTGATGTGGTGAAGTTCTTAGGGCAGGTGCTCACAGTCGCAGATGTTGTAGGCCCTCCTGGTGCGGGTCCGGCAGTTGATGGAGGACTTGATCTTGGGGTCAGTGGTGGAAGGAAGTGCTGTGTAGGTATCTCTGTGTGTATTGGTTTGTGGTTGACATTCCTGGAAAGGGTTCCGTCCTCCTTTCTGGATACCTCAATGTCAAGAAAAGAAATGCTGCCATTTCTTTAGACTTGTTCCATTGTGAATTGGATGCTGCTGTGAAGCCTGTTGAGCTGAGGTGTTCCAGGAAGAGGCGGAGCTTCTCCTGCCCGTGCTGCCAGATGACAACAGTATCATCCAAATATACCAAAGCCACATACCGATCCACAGACCGACGGGACTGTGGTCTGCTGTATTAATGGCAAAGCTCCTTGAATTCCTCCATGAACAGATCGGCCAGAACTGGTCCGAGTTCTTGATATTGTGAATGGTGTTGCCACAAACAGCTTAAATAGGCATCCAGTCTTCTCAACCCACAGCACATTGTTCACTCCCCCATGTGTTTACTCAAAATTGCACACCTTAGAGAACACACACCCAGAATACCAACAACCAAGATCCAGTGCAGCATCCTTTTTTCCCGCCTTTAGTGTTCCCACCTTTACCGTTCACTGAGCTAATCTCCACATCAGGATCCCTGTCTACACTTCATCAGCCCCACTCCCAGTTAGAATGAATCAGTCTCCTGAAGACGAAAAGACCACACTCTTTAAAACGTTGAGTTCCTCCTGTTCTTTTCAGAACCACACACATACACATTGTACAGTACTCACACAAAGAGAATTTTGCATGGTGTTTACTGCAAACCTTCTTCAGTTAACCATGTCTAGATGAATTGTGTGTATGTTCAATATTTGTATTTGTTAGTCATGAATTTGATTATAGGGCACCATCAGCTTAAGAATCTATCCCACTTTCCGGAGCATTATTTTTTATGGGATGAGAAATTACTAACTTTCAGATTAAAAACTATCCATTCAATTCATGTGGATGTTTATAACTTAAAATGATAGTAATTTCCTGTGATTTGAGTGGGAACATAAGTTGCTGATTGACCTCTTGAGTAGGGCATATCTTGTTCGTGCATTTCAGTGATGTTTCAAATATCAAGTTCAGTTGGTAGTCGACACTTTCTAAAATGTGGCTAATTCCGTGTCTGTCTGCCTGTCTGTCTGTCTGTCTGTTTGACAGCGCGTTTCTTCCTGCATTTCCACTCAATTGAGCTTGGATTTTCAAAACATGTCGGTTAGCTGGTTCTTATGATAAGGATTGTTTGAGGTATTTTGATCTATAATTACTTTGTATTCGTCAGGTTTTCTTACCAGCGAATGTGTTCAGCTGTTGCATAAAAAGTACACTGCGTTATCGACCATGTACCAGCTATCATTCAAAATCTATGCAGTAAATGTATTATACAAGTGGTTGGACTTCGCTTGAGCCTTGAGGGCGCTATTTACAAATCCAATCGAATCCCTTTGATTTTCACAGGTTGATAAAAAAATAATTTATTCCCCCCCCCCGGCCCCTTTTCCCCTCATTTTAGTTTGCGGATTACCACCTCAATTCAAAAGGTTCTTCTTTCTTTCGTGCCATGGACAAAAGTCATGTAAATGTGTGGACGATCGAGTCTCCTCGTAATGTAAAACAAACTAACCAACCCAGGCAAAAATACAACCATACACCTTGAAAGAGGTATTAATTTCAAGTTCTACCTCTAGTTAAACCTGAGATGCTTATTAAAAAAAATGAATGTAACTGTTTTGTGAAAAAAATCTGTTTCCGTTGTGAATGTTTTTTGAGTGAATGTGGCAGACAGTACATGTATTTGAATGCGTATTTGGAATGAATGTAGCGGACAAAAGTTTGCGGAAATGGGCACTATTTGGCAAGGAACGGACAGTATTTGGCAGTCACTTGGCGGACAGTATTTGGCAAGGAACGGACTGTATTTGGCAGTCACTTGGCGGACAGTATTTGGCAAGGAACGGACAGTATTTGGCAGTCACTTGGCGGACAGTATTTGGCAAGGAACGGACAGTATTTGGCAGTCACTTGGGGGACAGTATTTGGCAAGGAACGGACTGTATTTGGCAGTCACTTGGCGGACAGTATTTGGCAAGGAACGGACAGTATTTGGCAGTCACTTGGCGGACAGTATTTGGCAAGGAACGGACAGTATTTGGCAGTCACTTGGCGGACAGTATTTGGCAAGGAACGGACAGTATTTGGCAGTCACTTGGCGGACAGTATTTGGCAAAGAACGGACATTATTTGGCAGTCACTTGGCGGACAGTATTTGGCAAGGAACGGACAGTATTTGGCAGTCGCTTGGCGGACAGTATTTGGCAAGGAACGGACAGTATTTGGCAGTCGCTTGGGGGACAGTATTTGGCAAGGAACGGACAGTATTTGGCAGTCGCTTGGCGGACAGTATTTGGCAAGGAACGGACAGTATTTGGCAGTCGCTTGGCGGACAGTATTTGGCAAGGAACGGACAGTATTTGGCAGTCACTTGGGGGACAGTATTTGGCAAGGAACGGACAGTATTTGGCAGTCACTTGGCGGACAGTATTTGGCAAGGAACGGACAGTATTTGGCAGTCACTTGGCGGACAGTATTTGGCAAGGACCGGACAGTATTTGGCAGTCACTTGGGGGACAGTATTTGGCAAGGAACGGACAGTATTTGGCAGTCACTTGGCGGACAGTATTTGGCAAGGAACGGACATTATTTGGCAGTCGCTTGGCGGACAGTATTTGGCAGGGACCGGACAGTATTTGGCAGCTATATATGGCGGACAGTATTTGGCAAGGAACGGACAGTATTTGGCAGTCACTTGGCGGACAGTATTTGGCAAGGAACGGACAGTATTTGGCAGTCACTTGGCGGACAGTATTTGGCAAGGAACGGACATTATTTGGCAGTCGCTTGGCGGACAGTATTTGGCAAGGAACGGACAGTATTTGGCAGTCACTTGGCGGACAGTATTTGGCAAGGACCGGACAGTATTTGGCAGTCACTTGGCGGACAGTATTTGGCAAGGAACGGACAGTATTTGGCAGTCACTTGGGGGACAGTATTTGGCAAGGAACGGACAGTATTTGGCAGTCACTTGGCGGACAGTATTTGGCAAGGAACGGACATTATTTGGCAGTCGCTTGGCGGACAGTATTTGGCAGGGACCGGACAGTATTTGGCAGCTATATGGCGGACAGTATTTGGCAAGGAACGGACAGTATTTGGCAGTCACTTGGCGGACAGTATTTGGCAAGGAACGGACAGTACGTATTTGGCAGTCACTTGGCGGACAGTATTTGGCAAGGAACGGACAGTATTTGGCAGTCACTTGGCGGACAGTATTTGGCAAGGAACGGACATTATTTGGCAGTCGCTTGGCGGACAGTGTTTGGCAAGGAACGGACAGTATTTGGCAGTCACTTGGCGGACAGTATTTGGCAAGGACCGGACAGTATTTGGCAGTCACTTGGCGGACAGTATTTGGCAAGGAACGGACTGTATTTGGCAGTCACTTGGCGGACAGTATTTGGCAAGGAACGGACTGTATTTGGCAGTCGCTTGGCGGACAGTATTTGGCAAGGAACGGACAGTATTTGGCAGTCACTTGGCGGACAGTATTTGGCAAGGAACGGACTGTATTTGGCAGTCACTTGGCGGACAGTATTTGGCAAGGAACGGACAGTATTTGGCAGTCACTTGGCGGACAGTATTTGGCAAGGAACGGACAGTATTTGGCAGTCACTTGGGGGACAGTATTTGGCAAGGAACGGACATTATTTGGCAGCTATATGGCGGACAGTATTTGGCAAGGAACGGACAGTATTTGGCAGTCACTTGGCGGACAGTATTTGACAAGGAACGAACAGTATTTGGCAGTCACTTGGCGGACAGTATTTGGCAAGGACAGGACAGTATTTGGCAGTCACTTGGCGGACAGTATTTGGCAAGGACAGGACAGTATTTGGCAGCTACACGGCGGACAGTATTTGGCAGGGAACGGACATTATTTGGCAGCTAAGAGTGGCGGACAGTACCGTACTTTGACGGACACTTTTTAGCAGCGGACACTATTTGGCACGTAATACATGCCAAATAGTGTCCCTGTCAACTGCGCTTGCGCAACTGCCTGTATTGGACCAATCAGCGATCAGTATGCTAATGAGGGGACAGTATTTGGCAGGGGACACTATTTGGCATGACACCGGTCCAGTCAACTTTCTTTTGCCGTTTGTCAATTCCTTTGATTCCCGGTCAGTTCCCCTTTTCTGTTTTCGTTCAGTCATGCAACTTTTTAATAGGTAACTTCTCAGTGCACCAAACTATCTATTGGGAAGATTCAACACTAAAGGCCTATATACACCAGCCAAATATTGTGCTTGCCAAGTGCAAACCTGCATGACATACCAATCCTTGATACAAAAATAAATAAATAAAAAAATCCTTGATTTTCTACCAGTTCATCGCACTTCACACAGGATCGTTTGTTTTGTCAATTGCAGCGGCAGACTAAAGTTAATAGCAATCTAGCTAAAAGTAGTCAGCTATCTTTGCGACTTTAACGATACAGTGTGGCTTTATCGCTATCCAGGGTGTATGGTCTCGGTTCGATAAAGATAAGCGCTGTTAAGCGGGTCATAAGTTGAAAATAGCTGCATAATGTTTTTGAGTCTACTAGCAAACAGGGTAGAAGTTATTACCAGTAGACTGGCTGAACGCACCCAACCGAAGCGCGCCATTTCTGTACCGAGTGGCGCGCCCATGCACGAACTTGTGGCAGTTGCAAAACACATGTATAAAACAGCAGTGACACTTGTACATGTTCAAGTAGGCCTATATAGTACCGGTTTCAAAGTACAGTACATTGTACTGCATCCCACTCCGTGGTCCATAGCTTCAGTTCCAAATGATCGACAGGTTGCTGATGTTATAGAGTAGATCTGGCTATAATTGTAGGCCTAATTGTGGCAGAATCTGAACTAGTAAATCTTAACCTGTGCTCCGTTGTTTTGGGGCATTATTGATTTACTTACTTTTAGGGAATTAGGGGCCAGTCGTCAGATTTTGTTCTCCGAAACTAAAACCGGAAATCGAAGACGAAGACGACATGGGCAGGCTGGACGGGAAGGTGGCGGTCACGACTGCAGCAGCCAGCGGTATCGGCAGGGCCACGGCAGAGGTAGGTATACTAGGCACGGCCGGGTGGATGGGTGGAATCGAGACGAGGCCCCCGTCCGGAACACGGCCCAGATCCCAGGGCCCCGGCCGCTACCGGTAGGCGGTACCTCCCCGGTGTCCCGACGATCTGGGCTCCGTGTTGTAATTTGTAGTTCAATACCTAACAGTAACACTGTTAGTAACAGTAACACCAGGCAAAGGTCCTAAACGCCGCACGATAGACTACCAATTGTTATATCCATTGTCTGACACAACAACTTGCCGACAAAATTGGACTTGGAGTTTCGCCCCAAAATCGTGATTTTGTGGTGCATAAATGACTTATGAGTGGTGGTATTTGTCGGAATGGTGGTGTGCCGTCGCCGTCCAGTTGACACGCGCGTCCCAAAATCATAAATTTTGGGGGAACTTGTTGGACCATGGTTGGACAAAGTCCAATCTTTTCGGCAATTCGATGGGCCAGACAATGACTATTGTCCACATATATACATGTAACAATAAGTGGTTATTGATTTGTTTCAGCCTTTTAAATTTTATGGTGTCGGTATTAAACTAAAATTTTGCCCTTCTCCGTTTAAGTTGTTATTATTTTATTTATAATCAGTGAGACTAACACTAACACTACCACTAGTAACAGTAACATTACTGCCTTTTACACAGACTTTTGCAAGGGAGGGAGCCAGGGTCATCGCGACTGACATAGATTTTGAGAAGTTGAAAGAACTCCAAGGAATACCAGGTACGGGGTGGAATCTATCATAATTCAGTATTTTTCATTTGTGTATGGTTTTATTAATTTTATACATGTACAAAAAATGTTGCAAACTGCTTACTGACTAAAATTACTAAAATGCAAATCTAAAAATTTAGTGGGCCTGACGTTTCGATCCTAGCAGGACCTTTCTCAAAGGCATTCCTCTGCCTTTGGAAAAGGTCGTGCTAGGATCGAAACGTCAGGCCCACTAATCCAAGAAATATTGCAAAAGAAGGGTTTGTCTAGTACAGTACCTGAGGTGTAGTAACCACTGCATGCTCATCAGTGCTTTGCCCGATTGCCTACTTGCAATAACAAACAGACACAGGCGGTTCAGGTGGGATTCGAACCGGGAATTTCTGCATTCTAGCGCATACATCTTACCCACCTCTCTGACCTATCTTGCTCACTAGTGTGAAGCCTCATTTGAATCCTAATCCATTGGCTGTGGCTGGTAATACTGCACGAGTCAATGGGAAATGTCTGCAGCCGGTACCTAGCTATAGCCGCTTCCATTAATGAAATGTTTGCGTTGACACCATGTAAGTCATCTCTTTCGAGATGGAGTACATGCTCTGAAAAGAGCCGGTAAGAGGGTAACTCAAGGTTTTGTCTCCTGTTGACGGGCAGAGTATATGCCAGAAACGTTGAGTTACTGGCTCTTTCCAGAGCTGTGCTCCATCTCGGAAGGGATGACTTCACACAGCGTCACCCCCAAACTTTCCACTTTGTGCCTCAACCATGCGAACCTTCAAAGCTTAAATCTACGCCATACGCTCGTGTGCTAATTTTAAGCCTCGGCCTGAGAATTTGGGCTCGAAGGGGTCTTCGACCTCAATGTTCTTTGAGTGTATAACAAGTACCTCGATGCTCATCATCACTCTGCAGGCATCGAGATTCGTCAGTTGGATGTGACAGACAGTGCAGCTATCAAAGCTTTCGCCGCCGAGATAGACAGCGTCGACATTCTCTTCAACTGTGCAGGGTAAGGACTCTTTTCCGATGTGTTCCGAGGCCCCTATTTACTGCCGTAGTCGTCGTGACATCGCACGGCGGTCGTATATCGGATGCATTGCCACGGCTACTAGATCATGCTTTGCCAGCGCTTTGCTACCGACCGTCATGGAAACACTTTGAAAGCCATCGTTTATACGGCAACGATAAGTATACAATGACAACTCTCTCTTGTATGTGCACTTAATGCAGCAAAGCAGCCAACCACTCTTCATTCAAATCTTTTCATCGTTTGTATGAATTAACGATGAAAACAAGGAGCGCTTACACAGACTGTACAAACAATCGGGCTCCCACAGAAGTAGCATGAGCCAGCGCTAGGGAAAAGGAGTGTGACCTCGGCAGGAAGTGACCTCTGACCTTGACAGCGTGTTTGCTCTCGACAAGCAGCTGTCAGTAGGGCCGTTCCCACCACGAAAATAATCGCGATTTGAATCGCGATTCAAAAACCTTTTTTTATTTTGTTGTGTCCACACAGGCCAAATAATCGCGTCGCAAATAAACGCGAGCCGATTGCGGTTAGCATGTGGTCGCGCTGGGCAAGCGGGAATGGCGGGACCCGCTGACGAAAGTAAACAAACCCTGTGCTGCACTTCCTGGCAGTAAGCTGCTGACAGGAAATGCCATGCTTGCGCATTGCATCGTGGGCTTAAAAAAAAAAAACGGTGCGATTTGAGCGGAGCGTTCCCATACACATCATGTCGCAAATAAACGTGATTATTAGTCCGAATCCAAATAATCACGTTTATTTGGTGTAGTGGGAACGGCCCTTATATAGTATGTATGTCCCACAGCTGAAAGACTTTGGTATCACGGACTGAGCTGTGGACCCTCTGTAGGGCTGAATCCATACCCTGCACCTGCTCATTTGTGGCAATGGAGCACCTTTTTTCTAATGTAATGGAGAGTTACATGCATACATGTACATCCTTGCTGGCACTGTTGAACTTTGACTGTCTACAGTGCTACCCTTGTTGACCAGTCTGATAGATCCCTCACACCGTAAACCAAACACAGTCGTGGTAATTTGGAGTTCCGGGTAGGGCTGGAGTTTGATAAACGATAGTCTACCCACCGTATGACTGGATCTTTTATCTAGTGTACACAGACATAGTGGGGGTGTTAAAAAGTTGATTGTCTGTTCAACTCATTGCCAGTGATGCCAGAGGTCGCGTTAAGACGATCTGATCTGGACTTGTGACTTCGATTCTTCCCAGGTTTGTCTTTGACGGCACTATTTTGGACACTGGCGAGGAGGATTTTGACTTCTCCATGAACCTGAACGTGAAGTCGATGTTCAGAATGATCAAAGCATTCCTTCCCAAGGTCAGTGACGTGCAAGGGTGCCGCTAACTATCCAGCGATAGGCTCCCAGCCAATCGGCAGGCACTGCTAACTATCCAGCGATAGGCTCCCAGCCAATCGGCAGGCACTGCTAACTATCCAGCGATAGGCTCCCAGCCAATCGGCAGGCACCGCTAACTATCCAGCGATAGGCTGCCAGCCAATCAGCAGGCACCGCTAACTATCCAGCGATAGGCTGCCAGCCAATCGGCAGGCATCGCTAACTATCCAGCAATAGGCTGCCAGCCAATCAGCACGCACCACTAACTATCCAGCGATAGGCTGCCAGCCAATCAGCAGGCACCACTAACTATCCAGCGATAGGCTCCCAGCCAATCAGCAGGCATCGCTAACTATCCAGCGATAGGCTCCCAGCCAATCAGCAGGCACTGCTAACTATCCAGCGATAGGCTCCCAGCCAATCAGCAGGCACTGCTAACTATCCAGCGATAGGCTCCCAGCCAATCAGCAGGCACTGCTAACTATCCTTCGATAGGCTGCCAGCCAATCAGTGGTGGCAAATGCAAAGGATCCTGTTTGCTATCTCTCATGTGCACAGCTTCAAATTACGGTTGTCCCTTTGATAGTGGGTGGCTTGGGTACCATTCCAAAGGCATTAAGAAGAAACCTTGACAGTATCGAGTCATCGTTGATGGGAATTAAGGGTACATGTAGCTCAGATTAGAGAGTGCTGGTACGTTAAGTCCCAGGTCAGTCATAGTTTTTTTGCCGTTTTTTTCCTTCAAAAAAGTCAATTTTTCAGTCAAATTTCAGTCACTCTGCCTTTGAGAAAGGTCCTGCTAGGATCGAAACGTCAGGCCCACTAAATTTTAAGATTTACATTTTGGTAATTTTAGTCAGTAAGCAGTTTGCAACATTTTTGTATATCACAAATTTTAAAGTAATTGAAAAATTGGCAATGTATACTTTGACTGGACCGGGACTTGAATTTGAGACCTCTAGATTAGCTTACCAGTGCTGAATTTTAAAGTAACTCAATTGCTTTGTGATATACAAAAATGTTGCAAACTGCTTACTGACTAAAATTACCAAAATGCAAATCTTAAAATTTAGTGGGCCTTACCCTACTCCTTGCCCTTCCCTTTGATCTCTCCATACCAGCTTTACTCTTTGACCTTTTTTTCTCATCCGTGTCCTATTCACTCTCTTCCCCCTTCCTTTGTGTACAACTGTACATGTACATGAATCTGTTTTGTCCTTGTCACTCTGCCTTTGAGAAAGGTCCTGCTAGGATCAAAACGTCAGGCCCACATTATCAATTGCTTTGTAATCATTCTTGTCTGTCCCAGAAGTATACCGGCTTTGTGTAGTAAGTGGCTGACTCATGTACAGCGTGTCCTTTTGCATTTCAGATGATTGTCAAGAAGTCTGGGAGCATCATCAACATGTCTTCCATTGCCTCCAGTATAAAAGGTGAGACGTTGGGGGTGTATCCAGCAGTGGGTGCATTTTGTGGGGATTCTGTGGATCCTTACCCTGCTGCACTCAACAAGATGCAGCAGTGGGTGCATTCTGTGGGGATTCTGTTGACCCTTACCCTGCTGCACTCAACAAGATGCAGCAGTGGGTTGCATTCTGTGGGGATTCTGTTGACCCTAACCCTGCTGCACTCGACAAGATGCAACAGTGGGTGCATTCTGTGGGGATTCTGTGGACCCTAACCCTGCTGCACTCAACAAGATGCAGCAGTGGGTGCATTCTGTGGGGATTCTGTGGACCCTAACCCTGCTGCACTCAACAAGATACAGCAGTGGGTGCATTCTGTGGGGATTGTTTGGACCCTAACCCTGCTGCACTCCACAAGATGCAGCAGAGGGTGCATTCTGTGGGATTCTGTGGACCCTAACCCTGCTGCACTCAACAAGATGCAGAAGTGGGTTGCATTCTGTGGGGATTCTGTGGACCCTAACCCTGCTGCACTCGACAAGATGCAGCAGTGGGTGCATTCTGTGGGGATTCTGTGAACCCTTACCCTGCTGCACTCGACAAGATGCAGCAGTGGGTGCATTCTGTGGGGATTCTGTGGACCCTAACCCTGCTGCACTCCACAAGATGCAGCAGTGGGTGTATTCTGTGGGGATTCTGTGAACCCTTACCCTGCTGCACTCCACAAGATGCAGCAGTGGGTGCATTCTGTGGGGATTCTGTTGACCCTAACCCTGCTGCACTCAACAAGATGCAGCAGTGTGTGCATTCTGTGGGGATTCTGTGGATCCTAACCCTGCTGCACTCAACAAGATGTATCACTGGGTGCATTCTGTGGGGTTCTGTTGACCCTAACCCTGCTGCACTTAACAAGATGTATCACTGGGTGCATTCTGTGGGGTTCTGTTGACCCTAACCCTGCTGCACTTAACAAGATGTATCACTGGGTGCATTCTGTGGGGTTCTGTTGACCCTAACCCTGCTGCACTTAACAAGATGTATCACTGGGTGCATTCTGTGGGGTTCTGTACACCCTAACCCTACTGCACTCAACAAGATGCAGCAGTGGGTGTATTCTGTGGGGATTCTGTGGACCCTAACCCTGCTGCACTCAACAAGATGCAGCAGTGGGTGCATTCTGTGGGGATTCTGTTGACCCTAACCCTGCTGCACTCAACAAGATGCAGCAGTGGGTGCATTCTGTGGGATTCTGTACACCCTAACCCTGCTGCACTCAACAAGATGCAGCAGTGGGTGCATTCTGTATGGATTCTGTGGATCCTAACCCTGCTGCACTCAACAAGATGCAGCAGTGGGTTGCATTCTGTGGGGATTCTGTTGACCCTAACCCTGCTGCACTCAACAAGATGCAGCAGTGGGTGCATTCTGTATGGATTCTGTGGTCCATTACCCCTGCTGCACTCAACAAGATGCAGCAGTGTGTGCATTCTGTGGGGATTCTGTTGACCCTAACCCTGCTGCACTCAACAAGATGCAGCAGTGGGTGCATTCTGTGGGGATTCTGTTGACCCTAACCCTGCTGCACTCGACAAGATGCAGCAGTGGGTGCATTCTGTGGGATTCTGTGGACCCTTACCCTGCTGCACTCAACAAGATGCAGCAGTGGGTGCATTCTGTGGGGATTCTGTTGACCCTTACCCTGCTGCACTCGACAAGATGCAATAGTGGGTGCATTCTGTGGGGATTCTGTGGACCCTGACCCTGCTGCACTCAACAAGATGCAGCAGTGGGTTGCATTCTGTGGGATTCTGTGGACCCTAACCCTGCTGCACTCAACAAGATGCAGCAGTGGGTGCATTCTGTGGGGATTCTGTGGACCCTAACCCTGCTGCACTCAACAAGATGCAGCAGTGGGTGCATTTTGTATGGATTCTGTACACCCTAACCCTGCTGCACTCAACAAGATGCAGCAGTGTGTGCATTCTGTGGGGATTCTGTACACCCTAACCCTGCTGCACTCAACAAGATGCAGAAGCGGATGCATTCTGTGGGATTCTGTTGACCAAAAATGTTTGCAGAAAAAGACCCTGACGTTTTTTTCCATTTGTCTTCCATATTTCTTACTCTGCTTTGTTGTTGTCTTTGTCCTCGCGCAGGCTGTCCACGACGCTGCCTGTATAGCGCCACCAAGGCAGCGGTTATGGGTATGTCCAAATGCGTCGCCTGCGACTACATCAAAGATGGCATTCGCTGCAACTGCCTGGCCCCAGGAACCATCGACACTCCCTCTCTCCGCGACAGGATGGCGGCGAAAGGTGATCTGGAGAAGGTATCGTGGGCTCTATCTCATCATCCTGTCCGACGACCCGATTTTTAATCCAGAGGTCTCCGGTTAACAACATTGGTCGAGGTCAAAGAATAGCATCCATACGTTGTCTGATCCAACATATGCATGGAATAGCACACCTGTGAACATTTCAGCTCAATCCACCAACTGAGTCTCGAGAAAATTGTGAAAACCGCTTCATTTGTTTCGCGAAAATGCAGCATTCAATGCCGCACTGTTAGGAAAAATAGTTAAGATCTCGGTGAGATGATTTCTTTTACTCTTTTCTCCCAAAATAAAATCTTTAGGCAGAAATATTTCAGTGCGAGGTTTCTACCATAACTATCTTCAAACTGTATAAGTTTCATGTAAATCTGTGAACATTTCTGTTTTGCGATCTTACCAATGTTGTTTAGGGGCTTTAAAACAAAAACAGCCAAAACAGGGAATTTTGTTAACAAATTGAAAAATTGAATGATTGGCAAAAAACAATTAAAAAATTGACTGGACTGGAACTTGAACCTGAGACCTCTGGATTAATTTACCAGTGCTCTCCCATCTGAGCTATCCAGCCCTTAGAATTAGATGGTTGCCTTCCCAATTAATCAACCAGTCTTTGCCGGGGCGGGGGTGCCAGTCAGAAGCAACTAAACCATTAACTGCCGTATATCTCCAGGGATCACACCCCGCTTTCATTCAGATGCAAACAACCAATTGTTGTAAACCTTGCTACGGCAGCTTGCGAGGATCACGCAAAGTGGATGCAGCTTTTTTTTTTCAATTCAAGTCAAACAAATAAAGGAAGAACTGACTGGGAAATAGTTAATAAATAATCCCACATTTCATTAAACTTAGTAACGCTTTGCACCTCCCGCACAGGACACACACTGTATACCACAGTTTACCACAGTGCCCACAGGGGTGTAGGCTCACGTACCACAGGTCACCACAAAAACCCCGCTGTGGAATGTCCTTGTGCATGGGCCTTATCCTCCCATAGGAAAAACCATGTGTGGTTAGTTGTGGTTTCCATGCCGGTTAGGGTTAAATTGTGTGTACTGCTTTTTTTTTTTCTTGGACGTCATAGGGCATGGAATTCTTCATGAGTCGACAGCCGTCGGGGCGTTTGGGCACTGCCCAGGAAGTGGCCAACGTGGCCCTGTTCTTGGCGTCGGACGAGGTAAGGCCAACCCCCCTGATTTTTTTCCAAGACGAGTTGTTCGCCCGGGCTGTCCACTAGCCTAGAGGTCCTTACCGTGACTCCACGCCCTGAACCTCCGAATTCAGGGGAGGGGTGGGGGGGGGGGCAGCGTTGATGTGTTCCAGGCCCTTTGAATCCGGGCACCACTTTTGTCCAAGTCCATGTAAATAACTCTGTATGTAGAGTTAATGTTTTTTGTGGTTTTTTTTGTTCTCGTTCTTTCATCGTTTCAGTCGAGTTTTGTGACGGGCACGGAATATCGCGTGGATGGTGGATGGAGCATCTAAGGTGGATTCCCGATCTCCAACGAGCTGGGCAAAAGAGCGCACGATCGATGTGCGCAGGGTACCGGTGAAGAAGGAAACCACTTTCTGGCACATTTTTCTGGCGCAACTAAAACTCCAGGCTCTGATTGTGTAAAATTGGGCAAAAAATTGTGAATGTGAAGGTTTGCACGGTAGGAGTACCAAGTAAAAGTAAAAAGGTTTGCGGTGACACCATGTAACACATGTCTTTTAAGATGGAGTGTGGTGCTGGAAATAGCCGGTAACTCAACGTTTCGGGCAGTGTGTACTTGGTAACAGTCTCCTCATTACAGGCAGAGTACACACTGCCCGTAACGTTGAGTTACCGGCTCTTTTCAGAGCCATACTTGGTCTCAAAATACATGTGTTACATGGTGTCTCCGCAAACCTTTCACTTAATTGTGAACCTTGTGAATATCAGATCCATGTTGGCAATTTTTTTTTTTTTTATGATTTAAAATCAAATAGGTTTTTCAAATCTTTAGCAATGTGAAGTGTTCAAATTACACATACACCCTGTTTGTACGTATCCATGACCAATTTGTTTGCTTTTTGGAAGCTTATAACATTAACATAATAAATTTTGTTGAAATAAATTCTTTGTAAAGGAAACATTTGCCAAGTGTGTCACCTTTTCCAGAACACCTATTGAATGTGTGCAACAATTACCGGTAGTCCATGTTATTCTTTAAAATTGATTGAAAACATAAAGAAGGCTTTGAAGTTTTACTGACTCCGTTTTCAAACACTGACTCATTAAAGGCAAGACCGAGAGCAATTCTCCCATTTCCCTCATCCATATATTCCTCAACTTTCAACAATTCACCTTCATTTGCATAATAGATTTCTGAACTACCTGGGACATTGAATACCAACAGAGATGTTGAATATGCATGAAGCTGTTCATAACTGGCTTTCATGAAATAAAAATTAGTTCATTTACGATATTCTTCCTTGTCACAGTTGTCACACAACAGACCAAAAATGTCACCAAGAGGTGGGGGGTACTTCTCACAAATCACCGATCAATACTTTTCAAACCAAACCGAAACATCTACCTACTAATACCTTCCTGAAGAACTCGACACCATGAACATTTGTACCCAGCAAGTATTAAAGCCCCTACACAACATTGGTCGAGGTCAATGAATAGCGTCCATACGTTGTCTGATCCAACATCTGCACGAAATAGCGCACCTGTGATCATTTCAGCTCAATCCGCCAACCGAGTCTCGAGAAAATCGTGAAAAACCGCTTCATTTGTTTCGCGAAAATGCAGCATTCAACGCCGTACTGTTCCGAAAAATAGTTTAGATCTCGGTGAGACGTAAACTATCCCTTTTACTCATTTTTTCCCAAAATACAACATTTTAGGCAGAAATATTTCAGTGAGAGGTTTCTACTATAACCATCTTCAAACTGTATAAGTTTCATGTAAATCTGTGAACATTTCTGTTTGTCGATCTTACCAATGTTGTGTAGGGGCTTTAAAGAGTCTCTGCAATAAATATCACACACAAGCTCATTTTCTGCTGTCATCTAGGGATCTGTACAGACGTATAGGAAAGCTTCTTTACCTAAGTGGAGTTGGAAATCAGTCATCTTTTTTCACCTTTAAAAATTAATACCTTTATGAAAATGAGGGTGCTATTGTAAGGTCATGTCAGGAATCCAAACTTTCAAACTGCAAATTAATCCCTCTGGATTAGGTTTGATGAAAAACTCCTTCACTAAATGATTATGAAGCATACATTTTGGCAGTACATCAACAGGTTTACGGATAGGTCTGCAGAAGAACCAGAAATTTTCAGAACCTTTAGTACACAACCAATTGGGTTTCTGTTGCATGATCCTGTGATGACATCACACATTTGCTCATGAATATTGAACTTCTCATTTGCATAAAAACTTGCAAATAAACCCCCAGAACGAGTATCAAAAACAGTTGTGATTGTTAGCAACATTGCAAAATAGTTCTGTAGCATGGATTTAACTGATAAAATGTCTATTGCAGAGACCCTTTGATAAGTGCCGTTCAATTGCAGAATCAAAGTGTGACAGTGACAATTATCTATGGTATCGTGCACCACCTAAGCACCAAGTTGCATCCAATTAGTTCAGGAGTACCAGCCTCTGAAAGTGACTGGTAATCAGCAGCACTATACAGTTAGATCACCAAGTTGCAGTTGTCCTGAGTACCAGTCTTTGATGTCAAAGCTTCATCCCCTTTATTCAGCATTGGAAGGGAACCAGTTTCAAAGTAGTAGCATCATTTGACCCGATGGAAGTCGGAAATGAACCTGGTGCCTCAGCCAGAGTCTGAGCCGCGCTATATTTTATCTGGCACCAGTTCAGAACCGAGTACCAGTAATGTACTCCAGTGCCTATTGCAAAAAGACTGGTATTCGCTATCCAACGTGTGTACACCCAAGTGCCTAACTACCAGTGGTAGGTCAAGGACTGAGTACCAGTGACAAAAATGACAAACTCAATAGTAATCATGAACTCGGCAGCAAGTGGGTACCAGTCAAATACAACAACAGCCCACTACACATCTCACTGACCTATCCGGAATCTTTTATGAGTTTCTAATTTTTTTGTTTTGTTTGGGGGTTTTTTCTTCCTTAGTTTACGACAAAGTTTTTTCCTTTATATACACACAACCAATCCTCACAAATTGTTCTAGCATTCCTATGGTAAATAGATTTCACCACTACAACTGAGATACAAAGTTTCCCAACCAGCATAAAGTTCTGGTTCAAAGACGCAACTGAAACCTCAAAAGACATTTCAATCCTCTTCTAACCAATACCCCAAAATCCCACACCCCTTCCCCCCCCCCCCAAAAAAAATTAAAATTAATAAATAACAAATGAGTAAAAAGCTTCATCAACGACACGATTCTGTGCATACATTTAGCCAGAATTTGTTGGTACAGTGGAACGTCCCTATAACGAACACAAATTTACCGAACATTCGGCTATAACGAACATGCCCTTTGGCTCCCAAATTTTGTGTACAAAATATGTGGCCGCAACTGCTGTAACGAACGACCGCTATACAGAAAAATTTTCATGGATCCCGGGATGTTTGTTATAGCAAGGTTTCACTGTACATAAATTTGAAGATGTTTTTCTCAAAAGACAAATAACTTGAGATAAGTCACAAGGACAAGACAAATTGTGCGACCCAGTAAGATGCTTGATATAAAACAGTAGGCTAGGCGCTTTGATGAAGCACAGGAAAAACAAAGGAACAGTGAACTTTTGAATTTCAGACAATTTTAGAAAAATGGCCCAGAAAACTATGACTGAACTCGGATTTGAACCTGAGACCTCTGGGTTGACATACCAGTGCTCTTACCATCTGAGCTATCTAGCCCTTAGATGGTGGCCTTCCCAAATAGTCAACTAGTCTTTGGCACACCAGCGCTCTTACCATCTGAGCTATGCAGTCCTTAGATGGTGGCCTTCCCAAATAGTCAACTAGTCTTTGCCGGGGTGGGGATGCCAGTCAGAAGTAATTCAATCATTCACTGCTGTATATCTCCAGGGATCATACACCCAGTTGAAAACAGCAAATTGTCGTAAACCTGGCTTCAGCAGCTCAGGAATCACACAAAAAAGGATGCAACTTTTTTTTTTGAAAAAGTAAACTGGTTGGAACATGATTGAAATAAAAAAAAACATCAAAAAATGAATTGACTTTGTCTATCTGTGACATAAATGCTTATAATAAAAAAAAAAAAATAGGATCACATGACTTTAATACAAAGACGTCTGTTGTGTCATCCGCTTTCTGTGGTCATCTTCTGCAAACAAAACTGCCTAACATTGTACCCTGTAATCAGATGAGTATGTCTCTTTTTGTTGAAACTAAAATACTGTAGAAATAAATCTTCATGTATCCATACATAAGCGTATACTTTGTCCAATTACAAGGAAACCACATTTAATCCACATTCACTGCGAAACTCTACATTCCCGTAAATTTCATTTGGGTGAAAGATCACAATTCACAATCACAATTCTCCCCAAAATTACCCCCCCCCCCCAAAAAAAAGGATTAAAATACAAGGTTTTCTTGCGAGAAAGAAATATGTACCAAAAACAAACAACAGACATTTAAAAACAAACATCCAGAGAAAGAATAGAGACAGAGAAAGAAAGAAAAAAAAAAAAATGTCAAGTGCAATTTGACGTCTCTCAAAACGTGAGAGGCGTCGCCTTGAAGGTTAATGTGGGATCCTCAAGATCTGCCTTGCTCTGTACCAATCTCAGTTCACGCTGGGCGGGGCTTGGCTTGTTCCCTGCACCAGCAAGCGCTAGGGAGAAAGGAAAAAAACAAAACAAAATAAAGCGTTGGTTGTAAAATGATAAGATTTGAAGGTTTTTCACGGTGGGAGTACCGAGTGGAAGGTTTGCGGCGACACCATGTCACGCATTCTCCTTGTGGCACTGAAAAGAGCCGGTACCAAACGTTGCGTTACCGGCTCTTTTCAGAGCCACACTTTGTCTCAAAAAAATTTCACTTATTTGTGAACCATGGAACATGACACCATGTAACGCATTCTCTTTTTGAGATGGAGTGTGGCTCTGCAAAGAGCCGGTATGAAACGTTGCATTACCGGCTCTTTTCAGAGCCACACTTTGTCTCAAAAAACTTTCACTTTATTGTGAACCATGGAACATGACACCATGTAACGCATGTCTTTTTGAGATAGAGTGTGGCTCTGAAAAGAGCCGGTACGAAACGTTGCGTTACCGGCTCTTTTCAGAGCCACACTTTGTCTCAAAAACTTTCACTTAATTGTGAACCATGAAACATGACACCATGTAACGCATTCTCTTTTTGAGATGGAGTGTGGCTCTGAAAAGAGCCGGTACGAAACGTTGTGTTACCGGCTCTTTTCAGAGCCACACTTTGTCTCAAAAACTTTCACTTAATTGTAAACCATTGAACATGACACCATGTAACACATTCTCTTTTTGAGATGGAGTGTGGCTCTGAAAAGAGCCGGTAACTCAACGTTTCGGGCAGTGTGTACTCTGCCCATCATCAGGAGACTGTCTCTGGTGTCACTTCAAACCGTCCACTTGGTTGTGAGTTGTTTTTCCTACTTTGTGTGATCCCCGAGCTGCTGCAGCCAGGTTTACAACAATTGGTCGTTTGCATCTGAATGAAAAGCGGGGGTGTGATCCCAGGAGATAGACGGCAGCTGATGGTGAAATGTTTGTGACTGGCACGCCCAACCCCCTCTTCCCCCGCCAACACCACCCCGGCCACGATGGATTGACTGCTTTTGGTAGACAACCATCGGAGGAAGCAGAAATTGAAAGAATCTCCTCTAACCTTGTGCACTTTTCAGGGTTCTCTGCAATACCGCCTGCATCCCAGACAGTGTCTTCTCAAGGGCAAGCTGTGAACAAAATTGCAAAAGATTTAAAAAAAAAAAAAAGGGGTTGGAAACTTCCTACTGAATTAAATTATTAGAATAGCACTGATCTAAACAAAATAATTACATGTAATTACATGTATTACCGGTATTACAGTGTATAGTCTATGATCTCAAAATATAGTGGGCCTGACGTTTCGATCCTAGCAGGACCTTTCTCAAAGGCTGCCTTTGAGAAAGGTCCTGCTAGGATCGAAACGTCAGGCCCACTAAATTTTGAGATATTTGAGATTAATTTTAGTCAGTATTCAGTAAGCAGTTTGCAACATTTTGTATGATGTTCAAAATCCTTTCCCCAAAGGCAGTTATGTTTGAAAATAAAAACAGAAAAATGCGAGTTGACAGAGCAACTCAATCAAAAATCCCCCAAATATGGGAAAATAAACTATGGGATATGGATAGGCCCAAATCAATTATGCATGAAGTTGCCATACATAAATCCCTATCTATATTTACAAGCTGGTACTTACAGGTTAATACACTTTGGGGGAAATAATTATGATAAATAGATGGTTGATGGCTGTACCTTTTCTTTACGGCAAATATCAGATTTACAAATTATGACCTAGTGGGTGCTTAAACATATGGGACTATTTCGTCAGTGCACATATACATGTAATTATCGGACTAAAAAGGCAAAAAGGCAAAAGACTGAAAGGCAACTGTGCACAAAGTATATGGGACTGAAAGGCAACTGTGTACAAAGTATATGGGACTGAAAGGCAACTGTGTACAAAGTATATGGGACTGAAAGGTAACTGTGTACAAAGTATATGGGACTGAAAGGCAACTGTGTACAACATATATGGGACTGAAAGGCAACTGTGTACAAAGTATATGGGACTGAAAGGCAACTGTGTACAAAGTATATGGGACTGAAAGGCAGCTGTGTACAAAGTATATGGGACTGAAAGGCAACTGTGTACAAAGTATATGGGACTCAAAGGCAACTGTGTACAAAGTACTGAAAGGCAACTGTGTACAAAGTACTGAAAGGCAACTGTGTACAAAGTATAATTATGGGACTGAAAGGCAACTGTGTACAAAGTATATGGGACTCAAAGGCAACTGTGCACAAAGTATATGGGACTGAAAGACAACTGTGTACAAAGTATATGGGACTGAAAGGCAACTGTGCACAAAGTATATGGGACTCAAAGGCAACTGTGCACAAAGTATATGGGACTGATAGGCAACTGTGCACAAAGTATATGGGACTGAAAGGCAGCTGGGTACAAAGTATATGGGACTGAAAGCCAACTGTGCACAAAGTATATGGGACTGAAAGGCAACTGTGTACAAAGTATATGGGACTGAAAGGCAACTGTGTACAAAGTATATGGGACTGATAGGCAACTGTGCACAAAGTATATGGGACTGAAAGGCAACTGTGCACAAAGTATATGCGACTGAAAGGCAACTGTGTACAAAGTATATGGGACTGATAGGCAACTGTGCACAAAGTATATGGGACTGAAAGGCAACTGTGCACAAAGTATATGGGACTGAAAGGCAACTGTGTACAAAGTATATGGGACTGAAAGGCAACTGTTCACAAAGTATATGGGACTGAAAGGCAACTGTGTATAAAGTATATAGGACTGAAAGGCAACTGTGCACAAAGTATATGGGACTGAAAGGCAACTGTGTACAAAGTGTATTGGACTGAAAGGCAACTGTGTACAAAGTATATGGGACTGAAAGGCAACTGTGTACAAAATATATGGGACTGAAAGGCAACTGTGTACAAAGTATATGGGACTGAAAGGCAACTGTGTATAAAGTATATGGGACTGAAAGGCAACTGTGTACAAAACATATGGGGCTCTAAGACAACATTACACAATGTTTACAGAAGACCCACCTGTAGGTTGTCATGGTATTTGTGTGACCACACCAGTAGAAGGGCAGAGAAGAGGTCTCCTGTGCCAGTAAACTGACAATCTAAAGCCGGGTACTCGACTTTGCACCCTGTTCGCTTCCCGTCTGCAAAATAATCAGAGGTTTCGTTTATCATTACCTCCCTACGCTTCAACGGGTATCCTCTACACGGACCAACCTTTTCAGACTTAACTAGAATATGCCAGATTGACCCGGGTTTTCCAATGACTCCAGCGCCAGCCGAGCCCCGCAACTGGATGTGATTGCTATCAGCGTTTGGACGGACAAAACTTTTTCATGGCCTGATGCCCTGTTGCCGATTGAGTGATGGTAATGGAAAAGATGGAGAGGAAGGCTGGTGAATACAGGATGAGGAAGATTGTGAGGAGGATGATAGGAAGGAGGATGAGGGGGAGGGAGAGGAGTTGGAGGGGTAGGAGGAGGGGAGGAAGGAGGAAGTGGGAGGAAGAGGAAGACGAGGGGGATGAGGGAGGAGGTGGAGGGGGACAAGAGGAGAGGAGAGGAGGGAGAGAAGGGAGAGGAGGAAGGGGAGGAAGAGGGGGAAGAGGGGAGGAAGAGGAGAAAGAGGAAGACAAGAGGGAGGAGGGAGGAGGTGGAGGATGAAGGGATGAAGGGGAGAGGGTGGAGGAAGAGGAGGTGGAGGAGGAAGAGGAGGCCGAGGATGAAGGGATGAAGGGGAGGAGGTGGAGGAGGAAGAGGAGATGAAGGAGGAAGAGGAGGGCGATGATGAAGGGATGAAGGGATGAAGGGGAGGAGGTGGGAGGAGGAAGAGGAGGAGGGGGAGGAAGGGGAGGTGGAGGAGGAAGAGGGGGAGGAGTGGAGGAAGGCTACCTACATTCATCTGTGGGGACCTACCGACAACCGTTGTCCCATATGACACCAGAGCTCCTTCGTTCAAAGTTGCACTGCTCAGGACAACAGTGCGGATGCCCTTGTCGTGCAAGACCTGCATGGCAGTCAGCGCACTCTCCTCGTCCGTTATCTGCTGGCCACTCAGGAGCCTGGATGGTGAGGAGACGGCGCATTAATCACCATGTCATTTGCATAATGAATATCTAATGAGATAAGACTTTAAGGTTTACGTGGTGGAAAAAAAAACAAGTGGAAGGTTTGCGGTGACACCATGTAGTACTTCTCTTTCAAGAAGGAGTGTGGCTCTGTGAAAGAGCCGGTAACTCAACGTTTCATGTAGTGTGTACTCTGCCCATCATCAGGAGACAGGCAGAGTGGAAGATTTGCGGTGACACCATGTAGCACTTCTCTTTCAAGAAGGAGTGCGGCTCTGTAAAAGAGCTGGTAACTCAACGTTTCACGTAGTGTGTACTCTAGCCATCATCAGGAGACATATCTAATGAGAAAAAGGTCTTAGGTCGAAAAGCTCGTGCATATTCATATCACCCCTTGACCTCCCACACGGGGGATCCTGAGCGGACGTCTGTGATGGATCGTCACTTGTCACTCGATCTCACCACACCTAGGATCCTTCATAAGACCCCCGCCCTCCCCTCACTGCTTGCAACCGCCAGTCCTCAGACGACGGCCGGAGAACGCTGTTCCAGAATGTTCATGTCATCCGTTCTCTTCAGAACTCACGAAAAGGGATGCCTCCACATATCACTGTCTACTGTCAACGCAATCGGACCTAGGACAGGCACCGAACCTTCAATGTCCACGATAAACCACAACGTTCCGCTGCCGACGAAATGTGACCCCAAAGCTCAATCAAGGGACCTGCCTTAAACTATCAGAAAATGAAATTGAAGTTAACACACACACTGTTGCAAAACCGTACCACAAGAAACAAAGACATGCTTCAGTGGTTCCTTGGGGGCTTTATGCCCAGCCTGCAGGGGCTAATTTGCATTTTAATGAATGAAGGAATGATCCATTTCCTTCAAAGGGTGAGTAAGTGTGGTTCTGAAAAGAACCGGAGGAACTCGACGTTTCGAACAGTATACTCTGCTCGTCTTCAGGAGACTGAAGAGTGAGTCTGACGACGAGGATGGAATATAATGACCCGCAAAACATAAATCTCAAAAGTAAGAGGGCCTGATGTTTCGATCTAAGCCTGCTGGATCGAAACGTCAGGCTTAGATCGAAACGTCAGGCCCTCTAACTTTTGAGAAAATGAAAATTGTGACGTGATGGTGGCGTATTTGTCACGGGTCTGTCCGGTGTAACGATCTCAGACGGGCCCCCGTGCTGAGTTGAGCCGTGACGTCACTGGCTCACCTCAGCACGTTGCAGCAACGTTCTCAGCTGCTCAGCGTGCTCAGATGAGTCAGTGAACCAAGCACCTGGGGGCGCCCTTCATGTGACTGTTGTTTATGATTATCCGTGAACGAACACAGTTTGTACTATTTGATTTTGATTGTATAAAGCCAATCGATATACCCTCATTACGGGGGAACAACTGTAACGTTTCTTCCCCAGTGTAAAACTGTAAGTTCGAGGCCTAGGTACTAGGCTCCGTACTGAGCATTGTTGGTAAATAACTACGGGTCAGCGAACGTGCCTGAAAGCGCTGCATTGCCAATGGCCGTATCGACTCAGCACGGCCTTCAAAATGGACAACTACCATACGCATTGCGCATTATCCATATATGGTGACGGTCTCATCTGAGCATGGGACCCGTATCAGACCGTTACACCGGTGCTTACTCGGTCTCAAACTGGTTTGGGGTGATGGCGTTAGCCAGGGGGAGGAGCTCGTCTCGGTAGATGGGGAGCAGCTCCTGGGGCACGTAGAACTGGCCGTGGTCCCCCATGACCGGGTCGCAGACGTAGATGATGTCCGGGTTGGACTCCCGCAGCTCCTTGACCACCTGGATGACCTCCTTCAGGAATGACTTGGACCCGACGTAGCCTGCCAGGCCGACAGAGAGAGAGAGTGAGAGAGAGGGAAGGGTGGGGGGGGGGGGGGGGGAGGGTGAGTGGCAGAGAGACAGAGTAAATGGCGGCAGAGACAGAGAGGCAGGAGTGAACGAAAGAGAGAGAGACAGAGAGTGAACGAAAGAGAGGCAGACAGTGAACGAAAGAGAGGCCGAGAGTGAACGAAAGAGAGACAGAGAGTGAACGAAAGAGACACAGAGAGTGAACGAAAGAGAGGCAGAGAGTGAACGAAAGAGAGACAGAGAGTGAACGAAAGAGAGACAGAAGCAGGGAGAGAGGGGCAGAGAGTGAGAGACATAGAGGCAGAGAGAGGCAGAGAGAGGCAGAGAGTAAACGATAGAGAGGCAGAGAGTGAACGATAGAGAGGCAGACAGACTGGGAGTGAATGACAGAGTGAACGACAGAGAGGCAGGGAGAAGGCAGAGAGTGAACGAAAGAAAGAGAGACAGAGAGTGAACGAAAGAGAGACAGAGAGTGAACGAAAGAGAGACAGAGAGTGAACGAAAGAGAGACAGAAGCAGGGAGAGAGGGGCAGAGAGTGA
Source organism: Luidia sarsii (assembly GCA_949987565.1). NCBI lineage: Eukaryota > Metazoa > Echinodermata > Asteroidea > Paxillosida > Luidiidae > Luidia > Luidia sarsii. Next base: position 16,398,625 of record OX465114.1, on the reverse strand, counting down.
GAGACAGAGAGGCAGAGAGAGACAGAGAGTGAACGACAGAGAGGCAGAGAGAAAACGATAGAGAGGCAGAGAGTAAACGATAGAGAGGCAGAGAGAAAACGATAGAGAGGCAGAGAGTGAACGATAGAGAGACAGAGAGTGAACGATAGAGAGACAGAGAGTGAACGATAGAGAGACAGAGAGTGAACGATAGAGAGGCAGAGAGAAAACGATAGAGAGGCAGAGAGTAAACGATAGAGAGACAGAGAGTGAACGATAGAGAGACAGAGAGTGAACGAAAGAGAGACAGAAGCAGGGAGAGAGGGGCAGAGAGTGAGAGACAGAGAGGCAGAGAGAAAACGACAGAGAGGCAGAGAGTGAATGCCAGAGACGCAGAGAGTGAACGACAGAGGGGCAGAGAGTAAACGACAGAGGGACAGAGAGTAAACGATAGAGAGACAGAGAGTGAATGAAAGAGAGACAGAAGCAGGGAGAGAGGGGCAGAGAGTGAGAGACAGAGAGGCAGAGAGAGGCAGAGAGTGAACGACAGAGAGGCAGAGAGAAAACGATAGAGAGGCAGACAGACTGGGAGTGAATGACAGAGTGAACGACAGAGAGGCAGTGAGAAGGCAGAGAGGGACAGAGAGTGGAATGACAGAGACTTGGGAGGGGCTCCGGACCCCGTACCTGTGAGCAGGTGTGAATAGTGGTTGATGTTGTTGGACTTCAGGCCGTCCGAGAGCGTTCGCAGCTCGGTGGCGTTCAGCACCTGTCCCTGGAAAACCTCGTACCCGGTGTGATTGCACAGCTGCACCGAGTTGATGGTGTCAACCTCGTACCCATGGACCTGCGATCAAAAAAGCGTCGACACAAATTGCCGAACCAATTATAGGTCATGAGATGGATTCTCTTGCCTCTGAAATGTACTTTTAGGTTTCGCAGTGGCTGTTGTTACGGCAGTCGTCCGTGTGGTTCCCTGACTTGATTGTATTTTGTCAGCATTGCAGGCTGGTTGAACCAGTCTATTAGCTGATAGTCTGGTTCCAAGAGCTAAACATCCTGACAAATACTGTGAAGTCAGGGAACCACACGGACGACTGCCATAACAACAGTCACTGCGTTTAGGTTTACCATTTAACTTGATAATTGCCAATTTTTTTTCAATTTATTTCAAACAAAAACAGTGAGAGGGAACTTTCAAACCATTTTTTTTGAGAAAAAAAAATGGCAAAGAAAACTTTGACTGGATCAGGACTTGAAACTTGAGACCCCTGGTTTTGTCAGCGTTCAGTCTTACCAGCTGTGATCTTGCGATCCCCGAGCTGCTGTAGCCGGGTTTGGAACAATTGCCAATTGGTTGTGTAATTTGTTGCAACAAATTGTTGCAAATAAAATTGCAACTGAATGAAAACAGGGATGTGGTCCCTGAAGTGAAGATATACAGCAGTGAATGTTTACACAATCCCTGTTCTTAGTAAAAAAAAAAAAAAAAGGGGAAAAAAAGAGGAGTTTTTTACAAAGTCAGTCTTTCTACAAACAAAAATATTGATAAATAATAATATAATATTATTGACTACTTTTTACTATTCTTAATTACTGTTATTTTTTATGATTATTTAATCTTATGTAAGTTAATAGTTATGATATTAATTTTATTATTATGACTTATGAGCCAAGGCTTACAAAGAAAAAAATCCCCTTGCCTTTCCCATCAAACCTCCAAGTTCAAGTGGTTACAGCCCCACCCAAACAACAATAACGTGTGCACTGTGCATCCAATGAACCAATAATTTCAATAAACAAATTGTTATGTATTGACTGCAGTAATTTACATCACAATACCGACACGCTGAGTGAAGAGGTCAAAAATATCCAGCTAAACCAAAGACTTACCTGCATGGGAAAAGTCGCCGATTTGTTACCGACGTAACCAGAGACGACGTGGCTCTGGATGGACAGTACTCGGCGCTCGGGCTGTGCAACAGACATGATTATTCGTGGGAAATACCCCCAAAAATGGACGGGTTGACGGAGAGGATGGGCCGGTCTTTCGTGGGCGATTTAACTCAACGCGTGCTTCGCTTACATTTACAATCGTGCCACATTCACTTGCACGGGTGCTGTCTGGGTCCCGCTTCCTCTACTACCTAAACGCCATTGAAATCTGCACAGGCAGTCTGGTGCCACCTCTGACCGACCCGCCGACCGTTGCATAGTCTTGGTTCGAGACGTTGTTGGTTGATATAGGAAGGTTTGCGGTGACACCATGTATCAGGTCTCTTAAAGGAAGAGGTTTGGTTCTGAAAAGAACCTGAGTGGTAACTCGACGTTTCGACCAGTATGCTCTGGCCGTCATCATTATTGGTTGAGATACTCTAACGCTCAGTTCAACGCGTACGTGTGTGCGGATCCCTGTGCGAGCTCGTATGCCGCGTGTGTTGACCGGTCTGCGGGTGCGTACGGGTGTTTGCGGATCATTCGGGGAAACGTATTCATTGCGCCCTCGCGCGTCGGGCGTTAGAGTATCTTGTGCTCTTTTACCGAGCAGTCGTTGAAAGTGTCCTCACATTTGTGACCCGGCACAACGACATGAGAAATATCCCACCAAAACATTTTTGAGTAAACAACGCCTGAAGTTAAAGTATCTTCACAATTCGATTACAAATCAATTTTCTTTTTTTCTTTTTGGAAGTTTTAAGTATTAGAGGATATTATATTTTGATATCATTTGAAAGCTAATGGTATACTCTTTCACATCATTAGAAAACCTCAAAATCTCAAAAGAGGGGTTATTCCTCATTGTGCTGTGCCGGGTCACATTTGCAATGACTGTCTGGTTTGGAAATATCAGCTGTGAAAACCGACGTAGACTTGAAAGATTAGTCAAAACAGCTTCCACTATCATAGGTCAACCACTAACATCTTTGGACGAAATCTATCGGAAAAGGACACTGAGGCGTGCAGAGAATATTATGAGAGATGAATTCCATCCGGCAAATGAACTTTGTAAAAATTCTCCTGAAGACGAGCAGAGTACACTGTTCGAAACGTCGAGTTCCTCCGGTTCTTTTCAGAACCACACTTACTCACAAAAGAGAATTTACATGGTGTCTCCGCAAACCTATTTATCCTGATATTCTCACCATGCAAACCTTCAAATCTCATTTGTAAAAATTAGAAAAGCCTATCGATCACTATCTGGCGCAACAAGGCGGTCAAATCGATCTTTTTATAACACTGCAATTCGCTTCCTTAACGGACATTTTAACTTTTTAAAATAACCTTGTTCCTGTATTTTTAATGTTTTGTAAAGTTTAGAGTTTAGAGTTTAAAGTTTCTCTGCCTTTGAGAAAGGTCCTAGGATCGAAACGTCAGGCCCACTAAATTTTAAGATTTACATTTTGGTAATTTTAGTCAGTAAGCAGTTTGCAAAATTTTTGTATATCACCGTATTTTTTAGGCGGCAGCCACAATGAATTCTACGATGTATCTAAATATGTCTGTAGCAATAAAGAACGAGAAATATATGTCTGTTGTGAAACAGAGCATAGAGCTTTTCCGCTTCTGTTTGTAACAAGTCATAGAATAGCCCCATTCCTACTCCAAAACGCATGTACATAATTATTTTGTGCACAAAGCCTATGGGACTCGAGTGTGGTATTCAAAAATTCATAAAAAATATAAACAATGGTCCTTCGGTTCCAAACTTTAGATTTGGAATGTCTAGCACGATAGCTAACTACATACCAAATTTCGAGATGATCGGCCAATGCCTTATATGTGTTTTAAAATCACACATTTTGATGACGTCATGATTGCGTAACGACATTTTGGCTCCGGAAGGTGTTTCTAAACCATGTCCCCAATAGATATCAAAGAAAAAATGAAAAAAATCTCGCTCCGTTGGCCAAATATGCTCATTTCAATGTGAAAATCTGAAAAGTTCATGACCTCATAAATATTCATGAGATGACGTCACGGTCAATCGATGGCAATTTTTGGATACACCTTTTCCCAACTTAGATACAGTGCAAAGTTGAAACCAAACGAACTTGCACTTTCGCTTTTAATGGATTTTGAAATTTGCCCCTTCAAAGCAAGGTCACGTGACACGTGATGACGTCATGATGACATCAAGGTGTTTAGGATCAATTTCAGCATGGGCTTTATGCATTTGCCACGTTTGAAAAAAATCCAAGTCTGTTCAATGACCAAAGTCGTGCTTACAAAACCCCTGTGCATTGTCTATGGGCTTTGGGGGAGAAGAAGAAGACTAAGAAAAAGCCTAACAAAAGATATAGCTTTTCCGCTTCCCTGGAAGCGGCGGAAAAGCTAATTATTATTATTATTATAACAACGTCTTGAACCAAGACTAACCGTTGCAGGGAAAGGGCGCCATCTTTTATCTGTTATGTAACTAGCAGGACTTAGGCTTCGGCTCCTGCTTCGTCTCAGTTATCTTAAAGCTGAAATACGAGTTGGATATCTTTGTTGAAGTTGAAGCTTTGGATTCCTTTTTCAAAACTCAGTAAGACATTAAAAAATGATGCCAAAGGCTTCCTGTTTTCATGCCTTGTACTTGAAATGGATGAAAGAACAAGAGACAAAGCCGGAGCCTGAGCCTAAGCCGGGCTTTGGAAAAGGACTCAATTCTCAGAGGCAAAGGGTCCTGCTAGGATCGAATCGTGTACCAGCTTATCGTGTTGGATGTTATATGCTCGTTGGAAATGAAGAAAAGTGTGCCAATTCCCCAACCCCCCCCCCCCAAAAAAAATTTCATTGAATGTGGAATGAAAACAGAACACGCTTTGAGAAATATCCTGCAAGGACCGAAACGTCGGGCCCTAGACTTTTTTTTTAGAAATGCATTTTGGTCAGTGTAATCAGTGAAGCAGATTGCAACATTTTTGTATAATTACTCTTTGTGCTTAATACTGCTAGTGCAATCGCAATCCCCTATCGGTGCCCCTTCCCATAAATACCAATAAAAACAACCCTTAATAATGTCTAGTACCACGACACACATAATCAAAAAAATAGAGAACAACATTCAAATGAATCGACATGTTTTTATAATACAGGCGAGTTTATTCAACTCACTTTTCGTAAGATTTTTATCAACAAAAAAGGCTACCTGATGTCCGATTCAACCTGTAGTCAGGGGTGTCAGCTAACTTGGTCCGTAACCAACACGGCCCGTGACCAACTTGAAAGCTTGGTCGCTATGGGAAAATGTGCACACATTTATCCCACAGGGACCGAGTTGGTTACGGACCGAGCTGACCCGAAACCGGTAAATGAGGTCAGGGTTTCATGATTACATCAGGAGTGATATTTACACAAATTCATTGGCAAATTCAATGACTAACACCATGCAGCTTTCTGATAATCCTTCTTTTGTGTTCAGTCCTTCACACTTCTCTCTTTGATCTTTCCCCCTCTTGTCACTAATCCCTACCCCACTCCTTGCCCTTCTCTCTGATCTTCCCCCCCCCTCACTAATCCCTTCCCTACCCCTTGCCCTTCCCTTTGATCTCTCCCTACCAGCTTCACTCTTTGTCCCTTTTTTCTCATCCGTGTCCTATTCACTCTCTCCCCCTTCCTTCGTGTACATGTATCTGTTTTGTCCTTATCACTCTGCCTTTGAGAAAGGTCCTGCTAGGATCGAAACGTCAGGCCCACTAAATTTTAAATTCATTGGCAGATTTAAGCGACTTACACATACACAGTACATACAGGTAATTTCCAGTGCAGGATTGACCGCCAAGTTGTCAGAGGTCATGTAGTGAGTTTGCATTTCTGTAGCAGCTAGTGCCAAAGTCACGTCGTTTACTGGTTGCAATAAACCGATTGCTTGACCAATGTTTACATGCCATCTCGTGACTTATAGTGGGTATTTCTGCATCACATTTGGTGCAGAACGGGAGTGGAAATGAGCAAAGAAGACTATCATATCGTCCACACTCTTCTTCCATAGCTGCTCTGTGCCAAATGAGATGAAAAAATACCCACTATAAGTCACGAGATGTCATGTAAACAGTGGTCGTGCAATCAGTCTATTATGAAGCTCTTATTTCATAAATACTGAAGTTTTAAAAAGTGGAAATACTTCATGGGGTTTTTTTTTTGGGGGGGGCGAGCTGCCTGAATTTCTTATCACGTCGAGTAGGGCAAACACTCATTGAATTACCGTACATTCTCCTCGACGGAAACATCATGTTAATATATACATTTAAGCACCCAAATTTGCCCGAGCACAAACAAAAACACTTGGCTCATTCAAAACAGAAAGCGGGCCCACGCGCCACTTTCACTTCACGCTAAGTGAGGTAGCAGGGAAGAGATTGATGCCCAGTAACTCCTCCTGAAAGGGTAGGCGTTAATCTTGTAGAGCCAAGGATTTTCCATGCTTAAGCCGCGTCCGCACTGGACTTAAAATGGGTAAACTAACCGAGCAAATGGGTAAATTGACCATTTTAAGTCCAGTGCGGACAGCCCAGGAAGTTTTCCTCCCAGGTAACTTACCCGACTCCAGTGGGTAGTTTAACCGACCAACTTCTGCCCGGTTAAATTGACCAGGTCAGTTTAACCGAGTCGATAAGTCCAATCCGGACACGACGTCTCGGTAAACGACATCCGGCGCCCCGCACGTTACGTTACTGTATGCAAGACTCGTGCGGGCGCAGGGTAACAACGTGTTTGTGTACCTACAGTACATGCACATGTACATGAGTCGGTTAGTTTTACCGACCGTCTCGGTTAGTTTACCCGAGTCGAAAAGTCCAAGTGCGGACGCCGGGAAGATTTACCCATTGGAATTTTACCCACGGGCTCGGTAAAAAATAAGTCCAGTGCGGACACGGCTTAAGACTTTGATTTTCGGGCTTAAGCGAGTCTATGAATCAGGCCCTAGATCGTGAGCTAGTTCAGCCAGTGCAGAACCGCTGTTGAGCTTAATGACGGGACTGGGTTTTGTGGTTTTTTAATTTTTTTTTATCCTGGTCTGAGGATTCCCTTTCGATGACGGCTGGTCCGCGTCCGGCATCGTCTCATTTCTTGTCGCCGTCGGGGCTCTTGCTTCCCGGACTCTTCCTCCAGACGCGGGCGTGGTCGTTGAAGCCGTACTTGGACTTGTTGAAGGAGTTGGGCCCCGCCGAGGTTGGCGTCTCTCTGGAAGGCAACAAAAAAGCAACAATCAAAAACCCCAGTTGTTTGAAAAGGAACACTTTCAAAGACAAAGCCTTGACAATTGCTGGGAATTCACTATACCTACCAACAATCAGACCACTGGACACCATTTTGTCGTTTACAAAAAGCCCATGAAAACTTACTTTTCCCATTCTGTTTCACATTCTGTTTCCCTTTGATATGTCTAGAGGCCTCTGATAAAGGTCCTGCTAGGATCGTTACATTAGGCCACTAACTACAGTTTTTGGCTAAAAAAAAAAACCCGGGGGAAATCCCTGCTCCACAGCATTCAGTGCACCACAATGCTCAACATTTGCAAAACAGAATTCACCATCTGCCACTCCACACAGCTGCCAATCTATTTTAATGGAAATTAGGAATACTTCTGCTAAGAAAGAGGAATCACAGAGCAAAGTACACCTGTACATAGGAATCTGAAGTCAAGAGCTTGTAAAAAGTGACAATTTTTTCCCCCCTAAAAAAGAGGAATAATTCCTCCAAAAGAGGATCGGTTGGCAGGTATGCAATAGTAATTGACTTACAGAAGTAGAAAGCAGGCATGCAACTCTTGAATTTAAAAAAAAAGAGGAAAATGTCAGAATGAACGAAGTACGAAGCCCTCACGGCGTGGGGTTTGGATTCTAGATGCTCTGTGTTGCATTCTGAGTAGTTTTGGACCACTTATGACTTTACGCTGAGTAACAGATTTTAAGCTTTTTCGAGGCATACACCCAGAAAATTGAATTTTTGTTTGCACGAAATGAAAAGTAAACATCAAAGTTTTTAACCTGATCTCAGCATGTTTTAATTTTTTTTTATTTTTTATTTTTTTTATGATTTTTTTACGGCCGAATAAAAAAAACCGCAGAAATCCGCGGATCCGCGGAAAAGTTGCATGCCTGATATAAAAGGCAGTTGTGGCACAATACACTCGGTAATACAAACTGGGTATTGCCGTAAGTCCTTACCTGCCGACATTCTTCATTCTCATCTTGGCCTCTGGCGGCATCTCTTCCTCCTCCTATCCAAACAGAAAACACACATCAAAGACCAATTTCATAGAGCCGCTTAAGCGCCAAAATGTGCTTAAGCGCAAAAACTCATGAGCCACAGGATCCCCTTGCCAACCCAAACTTCACTTTTGTTTCACGCTAAGTAAAGAAGAGTGGAATACAAGTCAAAAGGAATGGACGTTAAATTGCAGGGCAGTTTGTAATCCTCGCTTACACGAGGAAGACTTTTTCTGCTTAGCAGATTTTTGCGCTTAAACGGCTCTATGAAATTGGACCTAGGGGTCCATTTCATAGAGCCGCTTAAGCGCAAAAACTCAAGATTCACAGGATCACCTTGCCAACCCCAACTTCACATTTTGTTTCATGCTAAGTAAAGAAGAGTGGAATACAAGTCAAAAGCAACTGACATCACATTGCGGCGTGGTTTGTAATCCCGTTAACACAAGGAAGACTTTTCCCGCTTACCAGATTTCCACGCTGAAGCGGCTGGACCCTGTTATCCTGGGCCCAATTTCATAGAGCCGCTTAAGCGTGGAAATCTGCTAAGCAGGAAAAGTCTTCCTCATGTAACTGCGATGTAATGTCCATTGCTTTTCACTTGTATTCCACTCTTCTTTGCTTCGCGTGAAACAAAAAGTGAAGTTTGGGTTGGCCAGTGGATCCTGTGGCTCATGAGTTTTTGCGCTTAAGCAAGTTTTGGCGCTTAAGCGGCTCTATGAAATTGGCCCCCGGACATAAGAAACTACTGGAGTCGAACCTTGAATGCTTGGCTTTTCAGGGAATGTGTACTATAGGCAGTTGTTACCTATACTGGACTCTAATGTCCCCAAGGTGGGAACAAGACAGACTAGCACTGGTACCCGAAACCAGAGGTCTTGGGTTCAAGACCCGGTCCAGTCCAAGATTTCTTTGCCATTTTTCTTCTTCTTTTTTGAAAGTCCCCAGTAAGTTTTCCATTTAATTGGTTTACTTTTAAAGTTTTCTTGGCTCAAAAGTCCACTCAGTTTGTTCAAAAGTTCCCAGTCAGTTTTTCCTTCATTTTTTTCACTTTAAAACTAAACTAATGTATGCACATAGTAAGACAAGTCCACAGATCGAAAGGCATATATATACAAAGTAGCTTCATACTTTTCTGTTACTTTTTCAGAATCTCAAAATTGGTCAGATCCTTCCTTTGCAGATCTTCTCTTTCTGCAGCAAAGATCTAGGACCTATTTTTTTCTTCAAAAATGCGAAACAACAGTTATTGTTGATGTATTGCTTTGATCTTCTCCCATCACCAATGCCTCTGATATCACACCAGAGAACAATTTCACAATTTCAATTGGTCTTTGAAATCCCTCGATTTGCTGGAGATTTTGTTTACACACGGGACGCGACTCACATCACTGTCTTCCGCAAAGGCTTTGGCTACGGCTCTGCTGGGCGCCATCTTCAACTCGGGCTCCTTGGGCTTCTGCGGGGGAGACGGATTTAAGAGGAATATCCAATAGTTGTATTCAGAGCTTGAGAGGTGGCCTGCAATGCAGATATAGGCAGTAGGAGTTTGCTCAACACAAGAGGGGATATTTGAGAGTAGATACCCATGTGGGCCATCACTCCAATCTCCCTACTCATTCCATTCTTGACATGTCTGTACAGGGCATACAGTCTATCGGCCATCGGAAAGATGCTGTCCGCCTCAGCAGGGAGAAACTGTGGATTAAGCATCTCCGCACTATCCAACCTCATGGCCTCAACATCCAAGAAGGGAATGACTAATCCTCACTTCATTAATCCCTCTTTTCTTTCATCTTCCCTGTCCCTTTTCCCTTCCTTGTGTGTACCTCTGCATCCCACTCCCTTCCCTTTTGTCCTTCCTCTGTCTTGTGTGTCGGGGCTTTCCTTCCCCTGACTGTCTGTGTATGTCCTTGTCACTTTGCCTTTGAGAAAGGTTCTGCTTTGATCTCCCCGCCCTTCGTGTGTACATCTGCATCCCACTCCCTTCCCTTTTGTCCTTCCTCTGTCATGTGTGTCACAAGGCTTTCCTTTTCCCTGACTGTTTGTGTTTGTCATTGTCACTTTGCCTTTGAGAAAAGGTCCTCCTAGGATCAAAACGTCAGGCCCTCCAACTTTTGAAATTTATGCATTGCAGGTCATTTTAGTCAGTTAGCAGTTTGGAACAGTTTTTTTGTATTTACTTTGTAAAACACACACAGTTGTGCTTACTTGGGGGTTTCAGGTAGGGTTAGGGTTAAAGCCTCTTTTTAAAAAAAAGTTCATTCACAAGTCTCTGATACCTCCTCATGCAAGTGAAATTTCGTTATGAATTCAAGAGTGCGAATTACTGCAGTGCGAAATAATTGTCTCAAAGACATGCTGGTATTAACCGGTTGAAAACAATTGTTACGAGATCACCCCAACTGGAGCAATAACAGACAAAGTGAAGTCAAATTAAGGGAGAACAAGACTGAATAAGTGATCGGAATCAAGGTTCAGGAAAAGAATTACAGGAAATCGGAGAAAGCACAAATCTATGGAAAGAAATGCCATTGAAGAAGAAATGACAAAAAAAGGAGACTTACTTGTGCGAGCTTTAACGACACCGATTTGACGGGCCTCACACCCGCCAGTGGCTTGGCCAGCCCCAGCGACTTACTCTCCTCTTTCCTCCACTCGTCTGCGGTGGAGAAGATGCCTCCCCCACTACTACCACCACCACCAACCCCGACTTTGGGCCTCGCGCCGAGGCTCATGGAGAACAACTTGGACTTCTTCGGCCCTCCGTCCTCGGGGCCCGGGGGCGCTTTGCGTTTCTCGCCATGGACGGAGAAGGGGGAGACGCGGGGTGCACGGTCGTTGTCGCGACCCGATTCCGGTCGTCGGGCATCGGCGGCAGCGGGCGTGTTCTTAGTGTTCGCATTCTCCGAGATCCCTGAAGTTCAAACAGAGTACTGGCACACTTCAGACCAAACAAAGCACTTTGACCATGGGGGTGTATTAGAGAAACGCACCTGTAACGTAGTAGAACTCGCTGCTCTTTTTTTTTTTTTTTTTTTTTTTGTGGTCCCGGCCCCACAATGATGGGGCCCTAGTGTTTGGTGACCTTTCCTGACCTCCTTGCATATGCAAATGAGGTCAGGCTTTGGGAAGAGGAGGATGAGGTCACTCGGGGGGGAATCGCTCACGCCGTGGCCGAATTTGCTCGTATCTTTCATCAATGCCACTAGCTCTAGTGACTGATGCATTCCTGCAAGGTAAGAACGGTTAAACATGTGGATATGCAGTTCATGTCAATGTTGCAGCTTTTCACAGAAACATGGATGAGTTTGTCCGACTCTGACAATTCAACTGCTGAGCAATGTTTCACTTCCCTTAGCACCAGTATAGATCAGATTCTGAAGTTAATACAAAATTTTTTCACTTACTAAAATAATACATTAACTATAGTCCGAGTAACTTGGACCTAGCCGATTATAAGTCACCCTTTTTTTTATCGAAATTTGGAATTTGGAGGGTCGGGTGACTGTAGGGTCCAAGAACGGCGGGTACGGCAACGCTTGAATAGGCGCGTGGGACGGTTTCACGGGTCAGGTGCTTTGGGGGGTAAATCTGGGGATTTCGGTTGAGGGTAGTTTTCAAAGTATATATTATATATATTCAAGGGTTGCCGTACCCGCCGTTCTTGGACCCTACACTGCTACAGTCACCCGACCCTCAAAATTCCAAATTTTGATAAAAACAAGGGTTACTTGTCGGGTCCAAGTTACTCGGACTACATTTAACTATAATTATCAACAATTATTTGTTTTAAATACAGTCACACTCAGTCAGTTCAACTTACAAGTTACACTAACACAGTACAGTACAACATGATAGAGTACAGTCAGTAGCGTCTAGTAGTAGTACTACTACTAGAACTGTAGTAGCAGTAGTACTGTAGCAATAGGAAGGGGCCTACTTTATTAGTACTTTCTTTACTCTATAGACTTTACTCTTTAGTTTAGAGTTAGACTTTGTCTTTAGTTTTAAAAATTAAATTGATTGACCTAAGTTAAAAAGTAAATAAATTAAATAAAAGTAAAATCCCGCAATTAACTTAAGGAGCATCTGCAAATAAAGGAACACATTTCCTTTCTATTTGTAGGTCAAAAAGGGCGTAAAAAGCATAAACCAACAAGCTCAAGTTCCAATAATCAAAATACCAATGTAGGTCCAAGTTACTCGGACTGCACCGAGCACTGGCTACAGCGCCCTCTATGGTGCGAAAAGGTTTTCATCACGATTTGGCTGAAAGAAAGTCGGAAAACATTCTCTTCAACGATCATATCTCAAATATTCCGAGACAGGACTAAGTGGCATAAACATAAGTTTAGAATGCACTGTTGTCTGGTCTGTAAACTGTGGTCGATTAAACGACATTTAACAACCTTCGTTCGGCATCGCGGGTTTCAGTCGATCGTCGGCTCGGTCGGCCATTTTGATGTCTGGCTACCAGACCACGGCCGTATCCGAAGGCATCCACTATGGCTTCAATTAACACGTGAGTCAACGGAAGCTACCAGCTAGCGGCTGCGGGCAATCCCCATTAACTTGTGTGCATATTGCAGTCGTAGCCAATAAGTTCGGACACGAGATAGTACCCTTGGAGCGTCTCACGATCAAAGTCACCAGACTAATCTAAGTTTATTTACTTTTTGCGAGAGCAACTCGGCCGGCAGTGACTGTTTACAAGTCTAGTCTGGATTCACCATGGTCACGCAGGGAACACTTTGAAAACTGCGTAAGGAAAAACTTAAATTGTAAAAAGGTTCTCATGAAGTTCCATTTCCTCAGAGGTATTTCTTAGTGGCTGCTAGTGCTAATTCTATTTCGTCATTTTACACACTACATTCTGACACTGTGCCTGTCACTTGTCAATCAATGTCAGTTCAGATTTCTTTTAAATGGTGTGATGCCTACTCCATTGGGGGCGCCCTTTTGAAACAAAATTCCGAAAGTTAGCCCAATTCATTCACCTAATACCTCCTTAATTGGTAAGACCATGGACTGATGGAGGTAGAGGGAGGGAATAAGACTAGTACTAGTAAAAGTCATAAATCTAATTTATTCAACTGATCCTAGACCCGGCCATATTAATTATTATAATTTACAAATGTCTAAAAGTTTAAACGCAGTGGCTGTTGTTACGGCAGTCGTCCGTGTGGTTCCCTGACTTCACAGTATTCGTCAGGATGTTTAGCTCTTGGAACCAGACTATCAGCTAATAGACTGGTTCAACCAGCCTGCAATGCTGACTAAAATATAATCAAGTCAGGGAACCACACAGACGACTGCCGTAACAACAGTCACTGCGAAGTTTAAAACCACTGAAAAATAATCAAATAACAAAACTAAAAAAGTGCATGCTTTCTAATTCTAGTTTCTACAAGTAGTTGAGGTAACCGTAACCCTCTTCCTCCCGAGGGTCGGAGTCCTCATCTCCTCGTATCCGACCCTCGGGAGGATGAGGGTTAAGCGCAACTAGGATCTGAGTAACTTGGACCCGACAAGTCACCCTTTTTATCTTCGAAATTTGGAATTTTGAGGGTTGAGTGACCCAAATTCCAAATTTCGAAGAAAAAAAAGGGACTTGTCAGGTGATCGGGTCCAAGTTACTCGGATCTTGTTCTGTACTTGGACTACATGCTTTCCACAATTCTTAGCATGTAAACCATAAGAATTTAGATATAGGCCTATTTGCAAATAGCAACCACAAGGAATCCATTCATGGGATGAACAATGGTGGACTGGGCACCACTGCACGCTTGTTTGGACTCGCTTGTAAATTGAAAGGACATTCAAGTCAAAGAACTGAAAAAAAGAGTTTGTTTTATTGTTGCAGAAATTTGGTGAAGGCGCTCCAATGTTTGACGGTGGCCTGAATTAGATGATGAAGGTCAAACGTGGATGACCCACCCAGCATTCTCTGTCTGGCCATGGACCTGCCGGAGGCGGTGGTGGGCCGAGGCGTGCGGACGACCCCTGCAACCTCTGACCCCGTGACCCTGTACAGGCCCAAGGAGAGCCTCAGGTTGGAACGGCTGGGGCACTCACATTTTGAAAGTCTGGAGCTGGATTTAACACTAACCCTCCTTAGACCGGACCAAAACCTTCAAAATACCACGACCGTGTTTCTATTGAAGTCAGATATTTGACTTTTCATTATTATTTTTTTAAAACAGACAAAGGAGAATCTGACTGGGAACTTTTGAACAAATTGAAAAATTGGCAAAGAAAACTTTGACTGGACCGGGACTTGAACCCGAGACCTCTGGATTCACGCACCAGTGCTCTTCCCATCTGAGATATCCAGCCCTTAGATGGTGGCCTTCCCAAATAGATAACTAGTCTTTGCCGGGGTGGGGGTGACAGCCAGTCAGAAGCAATTCAACCATTAACTGCCGTATATCTCCAGGGATCACACCCCCCGCTTTCATTCAGATGCTAACAACCAATTGTTGTAAACATGGCTATGGCAGCTCGGGGATCACACAAAGTGGATGCAGCTTTTTTCATTTCAAGTCAAACAAACAAAGGAAAAACTGACTGGGAACTTTTGAACAAATTGTTGAAAGTTGAAAGATTCAATTTGGATGTTAAATTAAATTCTCAAAATTTAGTGGGCCTGATGTTTCGATCCTAGCAGGACCTTTCTCAAAGGCAGATTAAATTGTTAACAAACGTTATCTCTCCTCTCCTTGTTTTGATAGTGAAGACAACGTACAACTCCGCACCCTGTTTGAACGCCTGGAGACGATTACCCTAGATCCTCATCCCCAGGGTCATGTGGTGCCACCATCAACCTCTCTCTCGCTCAACACCAAGGTCAGCGCACGGTGCTCCTGCGGCAATGTCGAGTCGCAGGGTGATCATCGTCATGGGAACAGCTCGGGCGATTCGACGTCGGACTCCGACGACGACGACGACAAAGACGAGGAGCCGTTCTCCTTGGCAACGCTGATCGGGATGCTGGTTGCCAAGGAGAAGCAGGGGTCGGCGCGGCAACACGAAGCCATCCGGAATCTGGCCGACAGTTGCCGCGGCGACAGAGTGTCCGATGCGCAGCTTCATCAGGTATTGGTCTTACTGTGGTAATTTGTACATCGTCGTTGGCATTGTTAAAACAACAACAGTGAAAAGAATGAGTAGAGTTTACAGAATTTTACAGCAAGGTTAGAGTCAACAGATTTCCAAAGAATGTGCCTACTTTTGCATTGTTCTGAGTGTAGCAGTGTTTATGGTTCACAGAATGCCACGAATGCCATGAATGGGGAAAGGTATAGCCGAAAGGTTGTGAATGCGGAAACTAAAATGTTATAGATATGGTTTTTAGTAATGAAAGGAAAGGCCATCAATACCTCAAGGGATTGGCAAATTTTAATGTCCTACTTTCTTTTGTAAAAATTGGGATTAGTTTTCCCCATAGAGATCCATGCGTTTGCACCTCTTTGGTAATGGCTTCGCAGTCCCCTTGTCGGCACGCGTCACGCGATGAGTGCGCACTCTAATTTATCTATAGAGCTCCATGGAAACAAGCTTTTCCAGTATCCAACCGTGGAGCACGCAAGTCAGTCGGCAGAGATTAGCTGGAAAGAAAAGTAAACTTTGCAAGTTAATATCTCCTTCATTAATATCCTGACGTAGAGAAAACTTGGCATTCTAACAGGCCTTGAAAAAACCTATCTATAGGGGCCTAGCTGTTCTCAAGGTGATATACAAAAATGTTGCAAACTGCTTGCTGACTAAAATTACCAAAATGCAAATCTTAAAATTGAGTGGGCCTGACGTTTCGATCCTAGCAGGACCTTTCTCAAAGGCAGAGTGACAAGGACAAAACAGATACAAGTACACAAAGGAAGGGGGAGAGAGTGAATAGGACACGGATGAGAAACAAAGGACAAAGAGTGAAGCTGGTAGTGAGAGATCAAAGGGAAGGGCAAGGAGTAGGGTAGGGATTAGTGAGAAGAGGGGGAGAGATCAAAGGGAAGGGCAAGGAGTAGGGTAGGGATTAGTGAGAAGAGGGGGAGAGATCAAAGGGAAGGGCAAGGAGTAGGGTAGAGATTAGTAAGATGAGGGGGAGAGATCAAAGGGAAGGGTAAGGAGTAGGGTAGAGATTATAGCTGTTCTTGTTTGTTCTCTGGAGCTTTTCAAGCTGACCAATAGCAGTAAGGAGCCAGTGCGGCAGGCAGCTTTCCTCGCCCTGCGGCAGGCGGCGACAAACGAGTCCAACGCCCAAGTCCTGCTCCAGCTACGGGCCGTCCCTCGAATGCTGGCCCTCCTGCAGGAAACAGTGGAAGCACCCAGTCACGCCTTTGCTGCCGCAGTACTGGAGAAGGTATGTGGGAGCTTCCATTCTCCAAATAGGGATAATGCATTATTCATACATGTACATCTCTTTTCTTTTCTTTTTTAACAATCTATTTTCTGTAAACTTGAATATCCCACAAATGACACCACTGGCTGTGACAAATTTTTTTCTGAAAATTTTGTGTAAACAACAAAATCCCTTCAATCTGGGGTTTGAGCATGGTCTGAGATTTCCGGTTTTTCACACTATGAACATCTAAACCGTGAAAATGGGGTGAAAATGGTATTTAGCTGTGAAATTAAAATTCACAGTGTTTTCACCCCAATTTCATGGCACACAGTTAGCCAAGTCATTTTCACGGTGTTTTCACCAGTGGTCTCCAAGGCCACATTCCTGGTGGTAAATGGCTAGAAGCAATTTAGAAGTATCTGGGAGTGACAGGTACAAGGACAACATACAGTACCTCTATATTCACATTTTTTTTCACGGTCGCTTTAGTGTCCTGAAGATGTCCTTATCAGGTAGAGAGACAATTATTTTCATGGTGAATTCACTGTAAAATGCACCGTATAATCACAGTGACTTTTTTAGTTTCACGGCGAAATGACATTTTCACCCCTCATTCACGGTTTAGATGTTCATAGTAGCAGTGCTATATAAAATTTTGCTAACTGCTTCTAATCTAAACTTTAACAAATGACCAAAATCTGCCAAAAAGAGAGGGCCTGACAAGGATTGAAATGTCATGCCCTCTACATTTTTCTGCAATATCTTCTCTGCTCATTGGCTCGTCTCCAATCCTCATCCACGACAGATTGTGTCGCACGGGACGCTGGCCGATTGTTGGCTCGAGACCATGATCACCCGCGGTCTCCCCGTCCTGATCGGCCGTCTGTCATCGTCGCCGCCGTCGTCGGCATCGGCCGGCCGGGGGGCCACGGAGGCCCAGGTGGCCCTCGGCCGTCTGCTGGCCCGACTGGCCGGCCACTTTGAGATGGCCGTCCTCGTCCTGGACCACTGCATGGAGGCCGTCATGGAGCTGTGGGTGCGAGCTCCGGCCATGAAGGTGAGGATGCCGAATGAAACTAAGCTTGCCAATTCTGAATGAGCTTGGGCCAATTTCATAGAGCTGCTTAAAGCCCCTATACAACATTGGTAAGATCGAAAAACAGAAAAGTTCACAGATTTACATGAAACTTATACAGTTTAAAGGTGATTATAGTAAAAACCTTGCACTGAAATATTTCTGCCTAAAATGTTGTATTTTGGGAGAAAAGAGTAAAGGAAATAGTTTACGTCTCACTGAGATCTAAACTATTTTTCGGAACAGTACGGCGTTACAGTACGGCATTTTCGCGAAACAAATGAAGTGGTTTTTCACTATTTTCTCGAGACTCGGTTGGCGGATTGAGCTGAAATGTTCACAGGTGTGCTACTCCATGCATATGTTGGATCAGACAACGTATAGATGCTTTTCTTTGACCTCGACCAATGTTGTGTAGGGGCTTTAAGCGCAAAAGGACAGAATGCCACAATTCATAGGATCGCCTTGCCAACCCAAACATGACTGTTGTTTCACGTTTATAGGTAAAGAATAGTGGAATACAAGACGATGAACATTGTTATTTTTTTATTTTTTTTAACTCTGCCGGCACAGAAATGCCTGACGGAGCTGTTTGTGAACCTGGTGCAGCACACGGACCACACAGTCGCTGGTGCACTGGAGCACAGAGTCATGCAACACGTTGGGCAGGCACTGGCAGAGTCAACTTGGTAAGATGGTGAGAGGGCAATCCCTCCATTTTGTTTTACTCGGCTTTTTCTCAATTCCATTCCCTTTCCAGTTTACATTAATGCTCTATTCCTGTTCCCGTACCCATTCCCATTCCCATTCCCATTCCCATTCCCATTCCCATTCCCATTCCCATTCCAATTCCCATTCCCATTCCCATTCCCATTCCCATTCCCATTCCCATATCCATTCCAATTCCCATTTCCATTTCCATTCCCATTCCCATTCCCATTCCCATTCCCATTCCCATTCCCATTCCCATTCTCATATCCATTCCCATTCCCATTCCCATATCCATTCCCATTCCCATATCCATTCCCATTCCCATTCCTATTTCTATTCCCATTCCCATTCCCATTTCCATTCCCATTCCTATTTCTATTCCCATTCCCATTCCCATTCCCATTCCCATTCCCATACCTATTCCCATTTCCATTCCCATTCCCATTCCCATTTCCATTCCCATTCCCATTCCCATTCCCATTCCCATATCCATTCCCATTCCCTTTCCCATTCCCATTCATGAAGGGCAAAAATCCTCATTGAAGGACAATTTCTTTGGCAGTCCTGTCCAGATCCAGGCCTCGCGATTCTTCCTGGCACTGTGCAGCTCCGCCTACGGCCTGACAGCCGTCTTGGACGCAGGGAAGGTCGGGCTCATTCTACGCATGTTGAGGGCGACACACTGCAGGTACTTACGGCACCTTACACAACATCCACTCACATCCGTCACTAACTATAAACCAATGACATCACAGATATCAATGAGGGTTTGAAGGTTTTCATGGTGAGAATAGCAGGAATAATAGGTTTGCGGCAACACCAATTCCTCCAATTCCTTTCAGAACCACACATACTCACAAAAGAGAACTTTGCATGTTCTCACTGCAAACCTATCACTCCATCATAGATATAACATGATGTTTGCGTCGAGGAGAATGTATTTCAATGAGGGTTTTGCCCTGCTCAACGTGATCAGTGCTTTGCCTAAAGCCTGATGCTTTGCACCTCCCGCACAGGACACGCACTGTATACCGCAAATTACAACAGTGCCCACAGGGGTGTAGGCTGACATACCACAGGACACCACAAAAACCTTGCTGTGGAATGTCCTGGTGCATGGCCCTTATCCTCCCACAGGAAAAACAATGTGTGGTTAATTGTGGTTTCAATGCCGGTTAGGGTTTTAATAAAGCCTGATGAAAAATTCAGGCAGCTCAGGCTGGATTCGGACCCGCCACTCCCGCTTTTTGTAGTGCAGACTAGGGCAGACCCTCATTGAATTAACCTGCGACAGTCCGTTCACACCAAGTTGAGCTCAACCTTGTCCTCAAATGCTGTTGGCATGCCCTCTTTCTTCAGTCCACCCACAGCTGGCCTATCGGGGAGTCTTTATCGCTTGATATTTCAGTCCTATCTAGAGTCAGGTTCAGAAAGGTCACAGTTGGATCTCAACATCAAACCCTGTGAGTTTTGTTTTTTAAATTAACGAATTTGATGTCTTTCCAAAAAATATTGATTAGGAGAGTGAGGGAACTGGGCGTGGCCACTCTGGCCGAGATCGTTCACCGTGCCACGCCCACCCAGCTGAGGGAGGTGGCCCGTCAGGCGGAGTCCGCCTTCGCCGGGGGCAACGGTGGCGGCTCCGTCTCGGCCGAGAGCGAGGGGCGCGGCGGACCCGCGGGATCCCGCGAGAGGGAGGTGGGCCGACGAGCCCAGAGGGGCCTCCGGGTTCTCGTCGACGTTCTCGTCGAGACAATCCACAAGGAAGGTCAGTGATTCATCTCGGAATCATCTCGGCGATTCGCCTTTCCCAACCCAAACCTTCAGGCCCTCTGATTTTTTTGTGCTGATTTTCGAATCTGGCTGGTGCCCCCACCCCAACAAAGACTAGTTGACTATTTGGGAAGGCCACCATCTAAGGGCTGGATAGCTCAGATGGTAAGAGCGCTGGTGTGCCAAAGACTAGTTGACTATTTGGGAAGGCCACCATCTAAGGGCTGGATAGCTCAGATGGTAAGAGCGCTGGTGTGCCAAAGACTAGTTGACTATTTGGGAGGGCCACCATCTAAGGGCTGGATAGCTCAGATGGTAAGAGCGCTGGTGTGCCAAAGACTAGTTGACTATTTGGGAGGGCCACCATCTAAGGGCTGGATAGCTCAGATGGTAAGAGCGCTGGTGTGCCAAAGACTAGTTGACTATTTGGGAGGGCCACCATCTAAGGGCTGGATAGCTCAGATGGTAAGAGCGTTGGTACGCAAAACCAGAGGTCACGGTCCAGTAAAATATTTCTTTTTTCCTTTAATTGGTTCAGGTCAAACAAACAAAAGAAAAACTGACTGGGAATTTTTGAATAAATTGAAAAATTGGTAAAGTTATTTCTTTGCCATTTTGCCTCTTCAGAGGTCTCGGGTTCAAGTTCCGGTCCAGTCAAAGTTTTCTTGACCAATTTTTCAATTCATTTGGTTTACTTTAAAGCGAAATATACACACAGTAGCATATAAAGTCGTAGCAAAATAGCTTTTTCAGAATCTGATTGATATCCAAATTGGTCAGATCTTTCATTGCTTCTTTCTTTGCTGCAGCAAAGATGACCTTAGACCCAAACAAGAAGGTGACTGCCGTGGGCTTCCGGCCCGGCCTCGATGCCGTCAAGACACTGCTGGAGGCCGTGGGCTGCCTGTGTCACATGACCACGCTGACCTTTGACCGGCAGCGCACGCGGACATCAAGTCGTAACATTCGCGTGTCCGTGCCAGGGTAAGACTGAGACAAACTAAGATATGAGAACAGAGAGACCATTTCAATATCAAAAAGCGATAACCAAATTACCATTTTAAAATGCGAAAAAATCCCCTTTACACTGAACCCATTTTTTGTTTCACAATTCCTGCGGTCGATTTCACCAAACTCACTGTAACTTACAATCAGTTGCAAGACGATGAGCGATGCACAGAAACCATACGGTGTGTCACAACTTACGATGGCTTTTTTATCGTAAGTTGAGTTACGATGCATCGTAAGGCTCTGTGAAATCCAGCCCTGGTTCATTTCAGAACCATCATCCCTGTTTTCATGGAACTTTGTTTTTCGCGGCCGTGCAGTAACTTACTGGGACATTCTGGAAAGTAATTCTAACTTGCATTCCCACTTGGATCCCTGGAGGTGTGTGACAGTAAATGGTTGAATGCTTCTGACTGGTACCCCCACCTAGGCAAAGATACATGTAGTTGACTATTTGAGATGGCCGCCATCTAAGGGCGGTATAGCTCAGATGGTAAGAGTGATGGTGTGCCAAAGATTAGTTGACTATTTGAGATGGCCGCCATCTAAGGGCTGGATAGCTCAGATGGTAAGAGCTATGGTGTGCCAAAGACTAGTTGACTATTTGGGAAGGCCACCATCTAAGGGCTTGATAGCTCAGATGGTAAGAGCTCTGGTGTGCCAAAGACTAGTTGACTATTAGGGAAGGCCGCCATCTAAGGGCTGGATAGCTCAGATGGTAAGAGCGCTGGTGTGCCAAAGACTAGTTGACTAT
Organism: Luidia sarsii; assembly: GCA_949987565.1. Taxonomy (NCBI): domain Eukaryota; kingdom Metazoa; phylum Echinodermata; class Asteroidea; order Paxillosida; family Luidiidae; genus Luidia; species Luidia sarsii. The sequence continues at coordinate 16,376,786 of OX465114.1, read as the reverse complement.
TAGGGAAGGCCACCATCTAAGGGCTGGATACCTCAGATGGTAAGGGCACCGGTACATTAAGCCAGAGGTCTTGGGTTCGTGTCCCGAGTTCAGTCAAATCTTGGCCGTTTCTCAGATTGTAATTTCCCAGATTTCGTTTGCTCTGTTTCGTTTAATGTCGTCGTTTGCAGGTCAGAGGGGCTGAAATCAGCCAAGCTCAACCCCACTGTCGTCCAGGTCATGTGCCACCAGGGGGCGCTCTGCGTGCTCGACCTGCTGGCGGCCTACAAGCGCCGTCTCTTCCCGACGGCCGGCGATCCCGACCCGCTCCGTCAGCAGAGAAACGTGGACGTCCTCCACCTGCAGGCCACGATGAAGGCGTGGCAGATGGCGACGCCGTCGCCGTCGTCTCATCAGATCGTCCCCTCCCTCCCGGCCGGAGACGAACTCCGCCTCGTCCGGCGGCTGGTGGACTGCGCCGGGCTCTTCGCCCGGTGCTCGTCGGAGGTGGGGTCCTCCGCCGGCGTCGTCGCGGAAGAGGCCGAGAGAGAGTTTCAGAGTCGGGGAGACCGCGAGGCGACCGCCGTCTCGGCGGGGGAGGGCTACCGGAATCTGAAGTCGGTGGAGCAGGCCTTCCCCACCAGCCTCAAGGTGGAGGCCGTCACGGCCCACCGCCAGCGGGAGAGGGAGCTCCGGGAGAGGAGGACGAACGACGCCCTCTCGCAGAGACGCAAGCTGGCCTGGGGCGATAGCCGTGCCCACGGCGGGAGCCCGCAGCAACAGCACCGGCCGTCCCGGACGGACTCGACCGGAGACCCCGAGAAGCCGGCGGTCTCGAGGAGGAAGGACCGACCGGCATCGGCCAAGAGGAAGGCGCCGACCTTCGATCTGAGCCAGAGCGTTTTTACGCAAGAGCAGCAGCAGAAACAGCAGCAGCAACAGAAACAGCAGCAGCAGCAACAGCAACAACAGCAGGCCAAATCGACAGGGCCTTCCGACAGATCCCACGCGCCGGCCGTGAAAACGCCGAACGTGCGCAGCGCGGGATACCCGAGCAAGACGGGCAAGGGTGACGCCGGCGTTAAGGGCGGACGAGAGGGGCCTTTGGCCAAGGAGAAGGAGAAGGAGGAGGAGAGACAGAGGAGGCTGCGTACCAGGTTGTACCAGGAGGGCATCTGCCAGGCCGTGGGACCCTGGCTCGCCTGTCCGGCGCCCGAGATCCAGGTGACCGACTTGAGTATTGAACAGTGCATGGAAAATGCCTCCCCCCAAGATGGAGCACCAGCCTATTTTAGCTGTTTCCTATTAACGTCCTCTCTAACCCCTTCCCTGCTCTCAGCCCTTCCCTCCGTTCTCAGCCTACTCTGTCTTCCAGCTGTCCTCTTTTATTCCTCATTTTTGGTCATCCATTGCCTACTGCCTCCCCGCCTTCCAATCTGTTTTGTGTCCTGGTCCTAAAGATGTGCAGCAGTTAATGGTTGAATGCTTCTGACGTGCGCCCCAATCCCGGCTAAGACTAGTTGACTATTTGGGAAGGCCACCATCGAAGGGCTGGATAGCTCAGATGGTAAGAGCGCTGGTGTGCCAAAGACTAGTTGACTATTTGGGAAGGCCACCATCTAAGGGCTGGGTAGCTCAGATGGTTAGAGCACTGGTGTGCCAAAGACTAGTTTACTATTTGGGAAGGCCACCATCTAAGGGCTGGATAGCTCAGATGGTTAGAGCACTGGTGTGCCAAAGACTAGTTGACTATTAGGGAAGGCCACCATCTAAGGGCTGGATAGCTCAGATGGTAAGAGCGCTGGTGTGCCAAAGACTAGTTGACTATTTGGGAAGGCCACCATCTAAGGGCTGGATAGCTCAGATTGTAAGAGAACTGGTGTGCCAAAGACTAGTTGACTATTTGGGAAGGCTACCATCTAAGGGCTGGATAGCTCAGATGGTAAGAGCACTGGTGTGCCAAAGACTAGTTGACTATTTTGGAAGGCCACCATCTATGGGCTGGATAGCTCAGATGGTAAGAGCGCTGGTGTGCCAAAGACTAGTTGACTATTTGGGAAGGCCACCATCTAAGGGCTGGATAGCTCAGATGGTAAGAGCACTGGTGTGCCAAAGACTAGTTGACAATTTGGGAAGGCCACCATCTAAGAGGTAGATAGCTCAGATGGTATGAGCACTTGTGCGCAAACCCAGAAGTCCCGGTCCAGTCAAAGTTTTCTTTGCCAATTTTTCAATTTGTTACCTTTGATATGTCTATGTTTCTAATTATCTTGTGTTGCTTAGCGCCATGATCTAGTTGGAATGGCACTCTACAAATGGCACTGTACTAATCCTATTATTTATTTATTTTTTATTTATTTGTATTTCTCAGTAAATTTAGTAAGCACTGGGTGGTTGATCCAGAGGTCTTGTTGAAGTCCCTGTCCAGTTTTCTTTGCCAATTTTTCAATTAATTTTTGTTATTTATTAAAAAAAAAACATTCCTCTCCACATTGCAGACCCTAGCTGCTGAGTGCATAGGCTGTGTCATCCAGCCTGTCCATCCGGAAGAGACACAGCAATTGAGGCAAAAGGCCGCGGCCAAAGAGAGGCAGAATCGTCACAAGTCAAGGTACCAGGATGTGGGGAGGTCAGAGGTCATCTAGCCAGCAAATCATCCTTGTATTCACTATAACTTTCCCAATGCTGGGGCTTGGGTTCAACTCCCACCCAATGCCTGTGGTTAAGCATTTTTTTTCAAATTATTATTACTCTTGTGACCAGTTTTCAAGAGCTGGGTCCAGTTTCATAGAGCCATTGATAATATCACCTATGCTCTCGAGTTGGGAGTTTCAGTTCCAACATATCTCCAGGGATCGCACCCCTGCTTTCATTCAGATGAAAACAACCAAAATTGTTTGAAAGTTCTCAGTCGTTTTTTCCTTTGCTTGTTTGTTGGATTTTGAAAAGAAAATTTAAAAATTCAGAAAGTGAAGCACGTTTTTATTTTCTGCTGGCAACCACTTCTTTCCTTTCATCCCCTTTTTACCTGCCTGTGTTAGCATCTGTGTTTTTTTTATTAAACAAACAAAGGAAAAACTGACTGGGAACTTTTGAGCAAATTGAGAAATTGGCAAAGAAAACTTTGACTGGACCGGGACTTGAACCGGGGACCTCTGGATTAACGTACCAGCACTCTTACTATCTGAGCTATCCAGCCCTTAGATGGCGGCCTTCCCAAATAGTCATCTAGTCTTTGGCACACCAGCGCTCTTACCATCTCAGCTATCCAGCCCTTAGATGGTGGCCTTCCCTAATAGTCAACTAGTCTTTGGCACACCAGTGCTCTTACCATCTGAGCTATCCAGCCCTTAGATGGTGGCCTTCCCTAATAGTCAACTAGTCTTTGGCACATCAGCGCTCTTACCATCTGAGCTACCCAGCCCTTAGATGGTGGCCTTCCCTAATAGTCAACTAGTCTTTGGCACACCAGTGCTCTTACCATTTCAGCTATCCAGCCCTTAGATGGCGGCCTTCCCTATTAGTCAACAAGTCTTTGCCGGGCCGCGGGGTGGGGGCGCCAGTCAGAAGCAAATCAACCATTAACTGCCCTATATCTCCAGGGATCACACCTCCCATTTTCACCCAGACAAACAAAAACTGTTTGAAAGTTCCCAGTCAGTTTTTACTTTGTTTGATTTTGGAAAAGAAATTTTACAAAAATCAAAAAATGTGAACCACACCTTTTTTTCTGCAGGCAACCAATTCTTTCCTCTCTTCCCCCTCTTGCCTCTTGCTCCAGGTCAGAGATGGCCCAGACTCTGGCGGAGCGGGACAGGATTCTCAGCCAGGTCCTGGGTCAGATGTCGGCCGGCTCGGCCAACGTGGTCAGAGATGCGCTGGGGGTCAAGGGTCAGTCCGAAGGCCAGGCGACGAGAGGGGTCAGAGGTGAGTGCCTGGGGGGGTGGGTGGCTTTGAGTGATATGATTTGACAGTCTTGCAGAAGTATAGAGCATCATAGTAAACTGCACTCACTCACTGCTTCTGCACTCTTTGATCACCCTTTTTCCTATTTCTTTTTGCAAACGAGTGCTACTCTTTGTTGGAGTTGCCAAAACCCAAAATTGTATAAAAAAGAAATGGCGCCCCCACCCCAGCAAAGACTAGTTGACTATTAGGGAGACCGCCATTTAAGTGCTGGATAGCTCAGATGGTAAGAGCGCTGGTGTGCCAAAGACTAGTTGACTATTTTGGAAGGCCACCATCTAAGGGCTGGATAGCTCAGATGGTAAGAGCGCTGGTGTGCCAAAGACTAGTTGACTATTTGGGAAGGCCACCATCTAAGGGCTGGATAGCTCAGATAAAAGAGTACTCATGGCACTGGTACGTTAGTCCAGAGGTCTCGGGTTCAAGTCCCGGTCCAATCAAAGTTTTCTTTGCCAATTGTTCAATTTGTTGAAAAGTTCCCAGTCAGTTTTTCCTTTTTTTGTTTGACTTCAATTTATTTAAGTTTTCTTTGCCAATTTTTCAATTAAAAAAAAACCAAAACTGTTAAATAGTTGCTAACTGATTAGTGACTAAAATGACTCTGATGCAAATCTCAGTTTGTGCTAGGATCCGAACTTCAGGCCCTCTTTTTTTTTTAAAGCCTAACTTTGAAAGGTCCAACCAAAATGTTATGCTTTGAAATTTGACTCTTTCCAATTGCAGTTTTATTGTTGCAGTTTTATTAGTTATTGTACAACCATTTGTGTATCAGTGCAGATTTTTAAAATATTTTTTAAAACAAAGGTTTTATGTCCACTTGAGACTGCTTCTCTTTTCTCAATTTTTCAACCTTTTGACTCCCTGCCCTGCCCTGCCCTGTCCTGCCTTTCCTTGCTCTGCCCTGCCCTGCCCTGCCCTGCCCTGCCCTGCCCTGCCCTGCCCTGCCCTGCCTTTCCTTGCTCTGCCCTGCCCTGCCCTGTCCTGCCTTGCCCTGCCCTGCCCTGCCCTGCCCTGCCCTGCCCTGCCCTGCCCTGCCCTGCCCTGCCCTGCCCTGCCCTGCCCTGCCCTGCCCTGCCCTGCCCTGCCCTGCCCTGCCCTGCCCTGCCCTGCCCTGCCCTGCCCTGCCCTGCCCTGCCCTGCCCTGCCCTGCCCTGCCCTGCCCTGCCCTGCCCTGCCCTGCCCTGCCCTGCCCTGCCCTGCCCTGCCCTCCCCTGCCCTGCCCTCCCCTGCCCTGCCTTGCACTCACCTCCCCCCAAAAGGCTCCAAGGTGAGTGGCAAGACATCTGGTCCTGGTGCAGCCGCAGCTCACAGGCCCAGCCTCAACCCCGGTGATCCCATCGCCTGGCAGTGCTCCCTCCACTTCCTGGAGAGCCTTGGAGGTCGTCTTGGTGAGGCGCTGGCCAGCGACCACGGCGACGTCAGAAGAGGCTGCCTCCTCCTCCTGCACGACCTGGTTGCCTTTGGAGAGGTACATACCTCCCGCTTAGATAAACGTCATTCGTAATTCTCACAAGAGACCAGTGTAATGTTAACCCATATCTGCCGAGTTACGGGATTTCCTGTAAGACGCAGAAAAGCTACAAACGCCGAACAACGTGAAATTTTGTGGTCTAGTTTTAGATTTGTGAAAATGATGGTGTTATCCCATTCACTGTTCTGTTGATATGGTCTATGAAATTTTAGATTTTCTTGTGTCATAATAAAGTAAATTTCATTCTCTTTCCACTGGTATGTAGTTTGTTTGGCTTTTATTTTTTGGAGAAGCTGTCGGTGACCATTTTCTCTTGTAATGCACAATTTGTTTGTTTGAGTGTGATGTGCTGTGACCATTCAGGCGGATATGGGTTAGGGAGTTGTTAACATTAAACTTGAGTGTACTTAGGCCTGGATGTGCTTTGTATCACAATACTACAGAATCTGGGTGCCTTTGGTGCGGTATCTTTAGCCGCGTTTCCACTGGACTTATTTTGGTTAAAGTAATCGAGACGATGGTTACTTTGACCAAAATAAGTCCAGTGGAAACGGCCCAGTCAAATTTCTCTCGGTTACTTTAACCGAGTCCAATGGTGACTTTTACCTAGCAAAAGTGGTCCAGTGGAAACGCACCACTCGGTTAAATGCGACTCGGTTAAAAACCACATCCGGCCTATGACGTAACAAGTACATGCACTGTGCACAGCGTCTGCTTCATGTTGCGCGTCTAAATGTACACACGTACATTGTGTATCCGGCTGACACTTGACCTTCATGAGCCGTTATATTGCCAGCTCGGTTACTTTAACCATCGTCTCGATTAAATTTGACTGACTCAAAAGTCCAAGTGGGAACGACGGTCAAATTTGACCATTAGAAATTTAACCATCGTCTCGGTTAAATTTTAGTCCAGTGGAAACGCGGCTTTTCTCTAGTTGTCTTTGGGGGGGGGTACCGTCCCTTTAAACAATGAACGTCACTGTTAATTCTCAAAAGGAACCAGTATTCAATTAAAAGATTTATCTATTATTATTATTATTAAATTCATTTTTAAAGCGCAAATTCCATTATGCATGTTCAAATGCACTGTACATACAAATTAACAGATATGATAAAATAACGTTAAAACAAAAATAACAATAAATAACCTAAAATGCAGTTACTGATACATAAAACTTAGACAGAAATACACACAAATAGAAAGGCATTCGGTATTATACATACATATGAATGACAGATATCATTAAACATAAAATAAATAAGTAGATATTGGTCAAAAGTAAAATTGCTTAATACACCAAGCATGTAAAATAAAAATTAAAACATGAAAAGATAAAATAAAATTGGATGAAAGATTAATATTACAGACACACCAAAAGTAAAAAAGTAAGAATGATTTACTCTAAAATCAATAAGTTAAATTATTAAAACATAAAATATTAATCAAAACAAATTACATCAAGTTGAAATCCAGTTTCATATTCATATTGGGATGGATGGAGCTGGGATTAGATGCCCCATGTACATGTAGCAATACCTGCATGCACGTTGGTTGATTTCATTCAGCCCGCCGTAACTGTTGATCAATCGCGAGATGATGAGTGATGCACAGGTCCCAAATTGTAATCCAAGAAATACTTCAAACCGTGCATGTCAGCGAAGCTGCCAGATTTCCCTTGCATTGTCCATTGTCCTCTTTACTTACAGCTGTCCTTTAAATTCTTTTCAATTGTCAAGCAGCGATCATTTCTTTTCTTTTATTTATAATGTAGTCTGTACCCTGTTTATAGTCTGTACTGTAGTACGAGTAGATATGGCCAAAGCCGGTATTTGGATAACTAGTAGGACTCAGTAATAGTAACTATTTACTTCTTACTTTAAGTTAACTATCTCAAGTTTGAGCACTAAGAAGAGTAAGACAGTGCGATAACATTTATTGATTTACTTTCTTGAATAACTTTTGTAATAAATTAAACTGAATTAAGTATATAATTATAAATTAAAGAATATATTGCAATTTTCTACAACAAAATCTTGACTCTGAACAAAATTATGTTATTCTCTAAAATTTGGGTAGACCAACAAACCTAGGTAAATTTATAAATTAGACAGATTTGGGTCTAGTTGTGACAGTGCAGTTCGTGAAATGACCTCAGAATACTCTGTTCGTGGCAATGTTTCCCCACTCGTTCAAGTAGAGTTTCAGAAAAATCTTTCTTGTCTTTTGAATGCATTTCTATTAATTTTCTTTTAAAATGCTTTTGAGAAAGGTCCTGCTAGGATCAAAACGTCAGGCCCACAATTTTCTTTTAAGTGTTAATCTGTCGCTAACCGCTTACCAACCTGTTGGAAATGTGGTAAAATGCAACATTTTAGTTAGTGGTCTGAACGTTTCGATCCTAGCAGGAACTTCATCATCAGAGGCTAAAAAAAAAGCCCTCTAAAAGATTTTGCCTCTGATGAAGGTCCTACTAGTATCGAAATGTTACACCCCTAACTACAATTTTGAATTTTCTTTTAATTTTTCACTCCCTCCCAGACCACTAACTACAATTTTGAATTTTCTTTTAATTTTTCACTCACTCCCAGACCACTAACTACAATTTTGAATTTTCTTTTGATTTTTCACTTCCTTCCAGACCACAAACTACAATTTTGAATTTTCTTTTGATTTTTCACTCCCTCCCAGACCACTAACTACAATTTTCAATTTTCTTTTGATTTTTCACTCCCTTCCAGACCACAAACTACAATTTTGAATTTTCTTTTGATTTTTCACTCCCTCCCAGACCACGAACTACAATTTTGAATTTTCTTTTAATTTTTCACTCCCTTCCAGACCACAAACTACAATTTTGAATTTTCTTTTGATTTTTCACTCCCTCCCAGACCACTAACTACAATTTTGAATTTTCTTGTAATTTTTCACTCCCTTCCAGACCACTAACTACAATTTTGAACTTTCTTTTAATTTTTCACTCCCTCCCAGACCACAAACTACAATTTTCTATTTTCTTTTGATTTTTCGCTCCCTTCCAGACCATGAACTACAATTTTGAATTTTTCTTTTGATTTTTCACGCCCTCCCAGACTGTTGTCCACATGAAGCTGGCCTCTATGGGTGTGGTGTCAGAGCTGATGGACTTTCTCCTCAGGGATGATCTGTCACAGGACGTGGCATTGATAGGTACTGCGATTTAGTTTTTCTTTGCAAGGCATCCTGCTTTTGAGATAATGATATCTTGCATCTGGGAGATTGTACATCATTTTGTGAGCTCCTTGCCCTTCCCTTTGATCTCTCCCTACCAGCTTTACTCTTTGTCCTTTGTTTCTCATCCGTGTCCCATATATAGGACAATATAGATTGTCCTATTCAATCTCTTCCCCCTTCCTTCGTGTACATGTATCTGTTTTGTCCTTGTCACTCTGCCTTTGAGAAAGGTCCTGCTAGGATCGAAACGTCAGGCCCACAAAATTTTAAGATTTGCATTTTGGTAATTTTAGTTAGTAAGCAGGTTTGCAACATTTTTGTATATCATTTTGTGAGCTGATTCCTTTTTTTCATTTAAAAAATGCAAAATTGTAGTCAGTGGCCTAATGTTTCGATCCCAGCAGGACTTACATCAGATTCTATTAATCTGATTTAGCCTCTGATGAAATTCCTGCTAAGGTTGAAATGTTAGGTCACTAACTACAATTTTGCGTTTTACCACAGGCCCAGATTTACATTTTTGGGGTCTTCATTTTGAAAATCTCAAAAGTTAGAGGCCCTGACGTTTCGATCGTAGTAGGACCTTTCTCTTTGCCTTTGAGAAAAGTCCTGCTAGGATCGAAAACGTCAGGCCCTCTAACTTTTGAGATTTATGCATCGCAGGTCATTTTAGTCTGTGAGCACTTTGCACCAATTTTTTTGTATTTACTTCATTTATTAAAAAAAAGAGGGTCTAAAATTGTTATCTTAACCAAGGCTACAACCAAAGCCGTAGCTCAACCCTTAGCAGAAGCTAGAGCCAGAGCCATAAGCCACATTTCCACTGGACTAATCGGCTCGGTTAAGCTTACCTGGTCACTTTTACTGGGCAGAGGTTAGCCTGTAAAGTAACCATTCGGCTCGGTTAAATTAACCGAGAGGAAATTAAACTGGGCCGTCTCCACTGGACTTAAAATGGGAAAAGTAACCATAGGTTACTTTGACCAAAATAAGTCCAGTGGAAACGCGGCTATAGTCTTGTCACGGTCCAGTGCCCATCTTTGTTGCCCTCCCTCCCTCCCTCACCCACCCACTAGGCGTGGCCACCCTGAGGTCATTGGTCGCCAGCGACTACCGGCTGAAGCAGCTCTTCTGCGGCCAGGGCGGGGAGACGCTCCTGGACCGACTCGTCCGGACGAGAGAGGGCGCCCTGCAGATGCGCCTGCGCCAGTTCCGACGAGAGATCGCAGCAGGTGCGCACAGGTTCAGCTCTCGTTAAAAAACGCTGTTAGGAGGGACCCCTGTGTGCAGAGACACCCCCACAATGACGACATAGACTGACCTCCTGACCCCATGCTGAACCGCACTGACCCAATCCGTCATGACTTCTGTAAGGAGGTCCATACCACTTTGTTTAGAGGGGGGTTCACTTCCTCAGTCTCTCAGAGAGGGACGGAAAAGTCAGGCGAAGTCACCCATTCCTGTGCCCTGCCATAGGTTTGTGCACTTCTCTCTTACCTACACTATGAAATGGGTTCTGCTATTTTGCTTCCCACTGAACCTGGACAGAAGTACCGTAGAGGTCTATGGTAGTACCATAGACCTCTACGGTACTACCATAGACCTCTATGGTAGTACCATAGAGGTCTATGGTACTACCATAGACCTCTATGGTACTACTATAGACAACCATAGAGGTCTATGGTAGTACCATAGACCTCTATGGTACTACCATAGACCTCTACGGTACTACTATAGACCATGTTGTAATGAAGTTTACTGGCTGTAAATAATTTCACAGTGTGTGTGTGTCAATACACATGGGTCCCTGCTGCTAAGAATAAACAGAATAGGTGGCCTACCAGGAGGGTTAAGACATCTTAATGAATTATGCATGCCCTGCCTGACAGAGGTCATAAATATGCATGAGATGCTATTTATACAAGGTGATGTCATCGTACCAGTAGCTATGACAATCTCCTGTCACATGAGGAACAAAATCAGACATTTGTAAAGTAAATGATCCGTATTTTGACACCAAACAGAGATAAGGGTTTATCAGAATCTGAGAAACCCTTATTTTTCTCAGACAATCTTATCAGGCCGGGATCTTTTTGCTGGTTAGTTTTGCCTTCCAGACAAATCCTGAAAGGGTGTGATACATTAGGATTATAAATGGGAGGGGACACTATTTGCAAAGTGCCCAATTTCAAGGCATTCCAAATTTGAGTAATCACTTACGCATCAGGAAGTTTGCATTAGTATCAGACATTCCGTGAAATTTTAGCTCACAAATCTGTCGTTTTTGAGAAAAGGGGACATTTGTTGAATTTCCAATGATCGCTCCGCGGAGTGATTGCTGGAACAAAGAGTTCCTTTTACAAATACCGCCCTCTAGGTCTATTTGACAAAGTATGGAAGCGATTCTTTGATCTTTGCAAATGGTGTGCCCTACCTTCAATAAAAAAAAAAAATTAAAAATCTTCTTTTCTTTAGATATGAGATTTTGATTTTGTTTCTCCGTGTCTATTTCAGATCCCGGTGGCCTTCTCTGAGAAAAAGTTAACTACAATAGTCAGCTACAATTCACGGATTTTGTCCTTAAATGCATTTACCTTCAGCTAGCACCATTCCTTGTAGGCAACATCCCTTTGAACACAAATCGAAAAAAAGTTGAATGGAAAAACATTACAATTATTGTTTGCATCGTGCCATTTTAAACCCCCTAACCGGCATTGAAACCACAATTAACCACACATGGTTTTTCCTTTGGGAGGATAAGGGCCATGCACCAGGACATTCCACAGCGGGGTTTTTGTGGTGTCCTGTGGTATGTGATAATGTGAGCCTACACCCCTGTGGTCACTGTGGTAAATTGCGGTATACAGTGTGTGTCCTGTGCGGGAGGTGCAAAGCGTTTAGGGTTAAATCGTTCCTCTGATCGTAAACACTTCTGCTAAGTCGTCAGATAATGTAAAACGATTTTTCTTTCTTCCTCCAAATCTCCTGCTTTATGAAATGAATTATTTTTTTACAAAGTCTTAAGATATAATTAATTTGAATTTTTAATAAAGCAATTTGCTTTCCATTGCATTGTGAAAATAAAATATTATGCTGAAATGCTGCGCACTGCTCACTAATTAAAACGACCCAAATTTAAAAATCAAACATTGGGAGGGTCTGACGTTTCAATCCTAGCAGGACCTTTCTCAAAGGCAGACAGACATTGATTGTAAATAGATTAGCCCATGTATATTTTAATGAAGGCATTCCTCGCCATAGCGAAGCGTTGGTGAACCATTCCGTCCGATATGAAATAAATAAAACAAAACCGTCCCATTTTTGTTTGTACAGAGCAGCTAGATGTGTCTTTGAAAAAACAAATCAAGTCCTTTCGTAATTTTGTCATCGTCTGCGCACGTGATTTCACGACCTGTAGTTCCACCGCGGTCACGCGAAGCAACGGGAGGGAAAAAACACGGTACCTTCATGTTTCATCTCTCAGGATATGCAAGTTTGATTTTAATGTCTCAAATCGACTCCCTCGGTCAACATAAATCAAACGAATAAGTGGTGAATCACAGAAAGGTTGCTGGCATTTGGAAACGCAGTATCTTTGCTGAGGTGGGCGGTTAAATGTGCGGGTACGCAAACCAAAATATGCCCTTTTTTTCTTCTGTTTTTTTATGTATACCGTAAGACTTGAAGGTTTGTATGGTGGAAATACTAAGGGGAAGGTTTGCGGTGACACCATGTAGCACTTCTCTTTCGAGAATGAGTGGGGCTCTGAAAAGACGGGCAGAGTACACACTACCCGAAACGTTGAGTTACCGGCTCTTTTCAGAGCCACACTCCATCTTGAAAGAGCAGTGCTATATAGGCCGTTTTCTAAGTGAAGGCTTAGGCTCGGCCTTAGGCTTCGGTCATATTTGATCTTACTCGTTATAATATCACAGGCATCTAAAAACAAGCGTTTGGCCCCAGTTTCTTGGGGAATACACCCTGTACCTATCAAGCCAACAAACCTGCAAATTTGGAGACAAACCACGACCTGGATTTCCAGGTTTTGTCAGACGGAGACGAAGCCTAAGCCCGAGCCTAAGCCTTCATTTCGTAAACGGCCATAGTATCACCGCAAACCTTCCACTTACTTTATTTGTTAGCCCCCCAAAAACTAAGATTGATTGGCCACGATGAAAGGGCGGTGCCCCGCGCATGCGTTCAAGGGGGATTTTTAATTCTCGCCCGCGATTGGTCGTGTGCGCGTGAAGATTGAGTGACGTCGGGCAGTCGGGCCCGCCCGTGATTGGTCGTAGGCGCGTGAAGCTTGAGTGACGTCGGGCAGTCGGGCCCGCCCGTGATTGGTCGGAGGCGCGTGAAGATTGAGTGACGTATGCTCGTATATAAATTTTACGGTGTATTTGATCTTCTTCCAATGGTCTTCGTAAGATTAAGAAAGAGTACGTGTCTTGTTCATGTTCATAGTTGCCTATTATGTTTCTTGTTTTCTTGTCATACTTCTGGTCCCAAAAAGTTTGGGGAGAAATTATATGATATGTCTTCCATAATTTGTGCCAGTTGAGAAGGTTTTTTGGGGAGAGTTTATTCTCTCCACACGCACTAGAAAAGAGCTAGTTTGAATTGAATCGCGGTTCAAATAATCACGTTTTGGAGGGACAGTGAGAGCCACCCTTCTGTGTGTGCAAGAATTAAACAAAATAGATAATCAGCAGAGAATTGAAAAACCCTTCCGAAGAGAATAACACGAGTTCGTAATCTCTAAGCCTTGACATTGTCGATAAGAGATGACGTCCTTGTCCCGACGCTAGTCCGTGATAGCAAACAATCGGTCGCACAGTAATTTCCACAGTTGTTTTGTTGAGCAAACAAATGGAAACAAACAAAGGAGAGTATAGATATGCCACGAGATATAATGGCCCTGCGCCAAACGCATTGGCTGTTGTTACGGCAGTCGTCCGTGTGGTTCCCTGACTTGATTGTATTTCGTCAGCATTGCAGGCTGGTTGAACCAGTCTATTAGCTGATAGTATGATTCCAAGAGCTAAACATCCTGACAAATGCTGTGAAGTCAGGGAACCACACGGACGACTGCCGTAACAACAGCCACTGCGTTTTCCAAAACCCGGCTTAGGCTCAGGCTCCGGCTTTGCAAGCCCCCATTTCTCTCGCCCATGCATTTTTAAGTACATACAAGGCATGAACATGGGAGGTCTTTGGCTTCGTTTTTTGAATGTTTTACACTGCGTTTTAAAATAAACAAAAGAATCCAAAGCGTCAACTTCAACAAAGAACTCCAATCTGTGATTTCAGCTTTTGGATAAGAGTGACGAAGTCGGAGCCTAAGCCTAAGCCGGGTTGTTTTGGAAAAGGTCCGAGATAACCAGTTCTGTTAACCCCGTGCGTATCAAAGTATCGGGAAATTCACGTCAATAGGAATCAATGATATCCTATAATCTCTACTGATTTTTTTTTCAATACAAAAATTATTGTCGACTGCCATCCTGTAATTGAAACTCCTTTGGCAAGTTGAAATAAATAAGTAGGTCTAAAATGATAAATAATAATGAAATCAATTATTAGGCATTTCAAAGTATTTAAAAAAATGCAAACTGCTTACTGACTAATTAGCAAAATAAAAATATCAGAAATCCGGAGGGCCTGACGTGTCGATCCTAGCAGGCCGTTTTAATTTTACATTTGTTGTCTTCAAATTCAGCTGGAGAAATGGGGGTCATAGGGACAGTACTGTCTAGGCCCAAGAAGTTCAAAACACGCAATGCATAATGAGTAATACTTTCCCTAAAATAGAAATAGTAGCTTAATCAGTCGAAGGCCGTTGGGTCACGAAGTCGTTAAAGAGCGACTCGATCGAACGGAAACTGAAAAATGAACTTTAAAATTAATGTATCAAATGAATCATTTTTGGTCATAAAAAAATACCATCAAAATAAAATCGCCCACTGACTTCACCCGGAAAAATCGATATTTCACATGCTAATTTTTTTTCGACATTCGCGGGAAAAAAAAGTGCTACGTCATCATCTAATTTGCATGGGAATGCATAATGCATTAATTCAAAAGACATTACAATTCAAATCGACACAATGAAGGACAAAATGACGGAGTGCGTATATATATATATATACACACCACATGGACTCGCGTATCAGAGCCCCCATTACACTCGCCCATAACAGATGTTCGTCGTCAGGCACTGTAAAGCAATGAAACACAAATTTATGAATGAATACACAAAATTATACAACGAAGGGAAGCCAAAATACAAAAATTAAAATGCATGGAAATAATTATACCAATTGTCTAAATCTCCCAATACCCACGTAAGCCTGTAAGGCCGCCGCACACGAGAGCTATCTGCTGAGCAAAAAGTCTCTCGTAGCCGTTAGCTCAGCACGTAGCTAGCTCACCGTGTGCGCTGAACTTTTAGTGAGATTTCTGCCTCAAGAGGCCGTGAGACCAATAATCTGTCCTGTTTGATTTTGGCAACCACGTGAATAGAGCGTGTGCTTTCATATTGGGCAGTTGCTATGAGTTTTTTTTTTGCTCAGCACATAGCTCAAGTCACAGCACACAATGAGTTTTCATCCACGAGAGGCGAAAACAATCAAACAGGATAGATTTTGGTCTCACGGCCTCTTGAGGCAGAAATCTCACTAAAAGTTCAGCGCACACGGTGAGCTACGTGCTGAGCTAACGACCTCGATAGAATTTTTTGCTCAGCAGATAACTCTCGTGTGCGGTGGCCTTTAGGCCTATGCCAACTTATAGGTTTTTTTGTTGGGGGGGGGGAGTTGAATAATCACTGGGCAATTATGCCAGCATTATAGAATGCATCTGAAAAAAAAAAATCGGTCGGCAATTATAAATCCTACATTCGGGTCATCGGGATATGTCTGCATAAATAATTTACGGTATACGCACGAAAATCTCTGAACGTGTCACGGTGTGTACTGCAGTACACTTGACAAATGTGACCCGGCACAGCATAATGAGAAATAACCCCACTTTTGAGATTTTGAGATTTTCTAATGATGTGAAAGAGTATACCATTAGCTTTCAAATGATGTCAAAATATAATATCCTCTAATACTTACAATTTCCGAAAATACACAAAACAAGAAAATTGATTTGTAAACGAAATGTGAAGATACTTTAACTTCAGGCGTTGTTTCCTCAAAAAGTGTTCTGGTGGGATATTCCTCATGTCGTTGTGCCGGGTCACAAAATAAATGTCAAGTCAGGCCAAATAAATCTTATCGCGAATGGTCAAGGCCTTGTTAAAACAAACACATTTTTAGATATGAGAGCGCGCGTGAGAATGATTAGCCAGTAGTGTTATAGAAATAAAGTCCTGATTCTGGTCCAATGAAATCATTTGCAAAGGAAATGCTCCAATCTCAAAATACCCGTAATAAAAAAAGATTCTCAAAAATTCAAAAGTTCCCAGTCAGTTTTTCCCTTGATTGGGTTATACTTGAATTGGAAAAAGCTGCATCCACTTTGTGCAATCCCCCAAGCTGCTGTAGCCAGGTGTACAACCATTGGTGGTTTGCATTTGAATTTAATGGTTGTATTGCTTCTGACTGGCGCCCCACCCCGGCAAAGACTTTATTATAGTTGAGTATTTCAGAAGGACGTCATCCGTAAGGGAATTAATAGCTCAGATGGTAAGACCGTTCTTACGCAAACCTATATAGAGGTCTGGGGTTCAAGTCCCGGTCCAGTCAAAGTTTCCTTTGCCATATTTTTCAAAATAGTGTACTTCAATTTGATTAACAAATCTGAGGTTATGGCGCGAAACATCGATCGCTAAAATATCGAACCCAGATTATAGGCCTATATTGGGCATGATATAGCAGACATGCAGACATTGATGATGGACAGATACGTGACCCAGCACAGCATAATGAGGAATAACCCCCACTATTGAGATTTTGAGATTTTCTTAAGATGTGAAAGAGTATACCATTAGCTTTCAAATGATATCAAAAATATTTCCGTGTGAACTTTGTTGTAAATAGTACAAGGGGACTTCGCTCGTTCATTTGGCACCAGACACAACATAGCAGCACCATTCTAACTCCTCGTAAGCGGCCATTCAAAAAGGCAGCAATTTACATTTTCATGAAAACAGTACACAAACACTCCCCGAAATCCTCATTTTTTCAACATTTAGAGAAGGATTTCGGAAAAATCCTTTGGACATAATATCCTCCAATACATTAACTTTCCGAAAAGAATTTTTTTTTTTTTTTATCGAATTGAGAAGATACTTTGACTTCAGGCGTTGTTTACTCGAAACGTGTTTTGGTGGGATATTCCTAATGTTGCTGTGCCGGGTCACATATTTGACAATGCATTGTGTACTCTATCTCGGATGCGTCCGCCAAGTAGTACTACTAGTAGTAGTAGTAGTACGTAATAGATCGCTCATGAGAAACTGTTTAACCAGTAACGTGAGAAATGAAGCCCACGTTCGGGCAGAAAATGCATCTGTGTACAAATTTATGCGCCAAATCTCAAAATAGACCTACTG
Source organism: Luidia sarsii (assembly GCA_949987565.1). Lineage (NCBI taxonomy): Eukaryota > Metazoa > Echinodermata > Asteroidea > Paxillosida > Luidiidae > Luidia > Luidia sarsii. The sequence continues at coordinate 16,359,600 of OX465114.1, read as the reverse complement.
AAAAAAAAATAGAATCTGTAGTAAATCCATGAGCATTATCATCGCTCACGGCGAGTCCTTGTTTGGGGCAAGGCCATATTTTAATCGCCTCCATCGAAGGACAACGGAACAGTCGCCGACAACAAAAAGCTAATCACTGTGGGAGAGGGTCACGGTTTGTTTGAACACAGTTATCAACCATTGTTCTACATTCACAAGAAACCAACGGCCTCCTCGTGTACACAACCATAGGGTCAACCATGCACGCCACCTCCAACTTGAAAAACACCCAACGATTTCGTGTTGTTCCATTCTCCCACTCACGGTCGTGCGAGCCTAACGTGGAATACTAATTCCGTGCCGGTGAAGAGCCAGCGGTCTTCTTTCATCTTCAGCAGTACCGTAAGAAATTCCATCCCATTATACTATAGTCCGGCCGGGTATATGGTTCTATAGGCCTGTACAACTTGGGCTCAGTTTCATAGAGCTGCTTAAGAGTGTAAATCTGCTAAGCAAGAAAATGTCTTCCCTGCTTAAAACGATCACTGCTAGCCATATTTCACTTGATGCTTGTTGTACTCGTATTCTATACTATTGGATGTAATTTGCTTAGCATAAAAATACAAGTGCAACTTTGGCCGGCAAACTGATTCTATTGATAAGACTTAAGGCTTTGCATGGTGGCTGAATCAATATAGGAAGGTTTGCGGTGACACCATGTATAAGGTCTCTTAAAGAAGAGGTGTGGTTCTGAAAAGAACCTGAGTGGTAACTCGACGTTTCGACCAGTATGCTCTGGCCGTCATCAGGAGAATGATTCTATTGCGGAAATTGTTTCATGCTTAATCAAATGTTTATGCTTAAGCAGCTCTGTAGAATTGGCTCATGGTTTATAATAAGTAGTACAGTCGGGAATTTGACGTGGCAGTTGTCATTATTTTTCGTAAAAGGCTTGTATATACGTATAGGTTTCAAACCCGCCATCCACACTGCCACAAACACGCAAAGGCTACAGTTGTGTATTGTCGCAAGTCCCAAAATAATGTCAAATTGCGGCTACGGCTTCAAATTGCACGCGAGCCAATGGAAGCTCACTGGCTATAGCGGCCGCAGCCAAATTGCCATAGACCTGCGTGTTAATAGCAGTCGCAGCCAACGAATCCGAGCCTCAACAAGCTAGTATAGGATAGTGTGGGCTGAATGTATTCAGCAATGATTTCTGCGCTTAGGAAGGGTACAATGTATTACCGCTTCAGGCATGAAAATATGCCAAGCGTGAAACGCTTCGTCTACCATGCGTAAACAGCGATACTAACACCAACTTGAAATGTCAATAAGCCTTAGGACTAATAGTAATGGGGTTCAGATAATCAAGTTATGGATGTAAAATAAATGCATCGTTGTGCATTTGTGTTGCTCTAACTTGTATGTTTATATGTGACCCGGCACAGCATAATGAGGAATAACCCCACTTTTGAGATTTTGAGATGTTCTAATGATGTGAAAGAGTATACCATTAGCTTTCAAATGATATCAAAATATAATATCCTCTAATACTTAAAATTTCCGAAAATACAAAAAAAGAAGAACATTTATTAGTAATCGAATTGCGAAGATACTTTCACTTCAGGCGTTGTTTACTTAAAAGGTGTTTTGGTTGGATATGTCGTTGTGCCGGGTCACATAATGTGTTTTATGAGTGTCCCACTTACCCCGTTGTGTTGGGAAGGGACAGCCGGAGGTCATCATATTTTGGCCCCTCATTCCCATAACAGGCTTGTTTTGAAATAGTTGAAGCGAAGGAACTTTTCATTTGTGAAGTTAAGATTTAGTCTAAAAAAGCTACAACTGATTATTTGCTTAGGTGTCCCATTTACCCCCACTTTACCCTTGGCCCTTTGTATGGTGGTCTTAAATTTAGTGGGCCTGACGTTTCGATCCTAGCAGGACCTTCCTCTGCCTTTGAGAAAGGTCCTGCTAGGATCGAGACGTCAGGCCCACTAAATTTTAAGATTTGCATTTTGATAATTTTAGTCGGTAAGCAGTTTGCAACATTTTTGTGTATATCGCTTTGTATGGTCGGTTAAACAATTATAGGAGGATTTGTGGTGACACCATGTAGGCCTATAAGGTCTCTTTGGGAAGAGATATGGTTCTGAAACGAACCCGAACGATAACACGACGTTGAATGGCGTGCCATTTTGTTATGTTGTGTCATTTTGGTTTCAATTGCATTCCAGCGTTCTTTACTTGGCATGAAATACGAGTGAAGTTTTGGTTTTACAAGGTGATCCTGTATGAATCGTGCCATTTTGTATTTGAGCAAATGTTGGTGCTTATGAAAATGCCCCCCCCCCCCTCCTCGATCTAGGCCTTAGGCTTCTGGCTTCAGATTGCGGAAGAAGACAAAAAATCACCGGCGAGGTGAGAAGAAGACGCTGATTTATTCAAACAGCGAACGCCTAGTATCCATATATAATAATGGGCCGTGACAATCCTCCCGTTGAACAATACACGTACATGTATATTAGTGTAGGACATAATACCAGTATCATTTCGTATCGTCCACACCAGTCCCGGTCGAGACCACTTTACCCGTCACTATAGAATGGCTGCATAATTATGTTTTAACAATAGCTCTCTCTTTTTTCTTTCGGACACTCATGACGTCTCGTCATAAAAACCACAAACCAGTGTCAGTGTTTGTATAGGCCTACCAGTACCACCCACCCACAAACCGTTGACTTTCGTGGCATAATAACGATACACATTGTATACGTGTATAATTTTGGCACGTGTAGTCGTCAGCTCACGGCTGACGTAGTAAAGGGCTGGGCTAGCCGCTGGCCAAGCCGTGAAATCTACTGGTATACCTTCAAGAAAGGGCCCGGGAAAAAACAACAAACACCTCGCAAAAACAGTTATACAGAGTCGCGATTGGACGGCGTCACGGTTGTTGCATCGTGGTTCGTTCTCCGCCCCTGCCATTCGTAATATTTTGTGTTTGGTTGGTTTTGCAGGTGGTATATAGCATACAGCGTTGCCAGTTGTGCTTTAGTATTACACACTGTCTCGTTACCATCCCAACTGCTGCTCACTCTCCGCTCATTGCCGGTTGAAGTTCCCGCGTGCATGATCAGTGCCGGTGCCAGGCTGGTCGCAGACTACTACTCGTCCCAACTCCAACCTGACTCGGGGAACCGTGTTCCGCGTTTCGTGCGGACGACGGTGTGATTCCAGACACAGGCAGACCTACTACAGCCGTGTTCTCGACACACGCCGCAATTCAGGTAAGCTCAGTGGGCCATCACAACCCCGCCTTGGGTTTTCGGCAGCTACAGTATATAATAGCAGCTATCCGTTGTGTATCTGCATTATCAATCGCTCATTATTATTATTTTTCCCGCTCGGCGGGCGAGGAGCATCGCATTGACAGTGTGCTGCTTACCGGCACTGCACTCAGCGTATTTAGTGGTGATGTGAACATCTGTGCGCGCTCTGTACACGTGGACATTCGAGGTCAAATGCAAACATTATTCCGGAGTGCCAGGTAAAATCAACTGCGGGGATAATGCCGTGGTTTTTTTGTCGTTAATGAAAAACGGTGCCATGGATGTGTGTACAATATTAATACACGTGAAGCCTTTGATGTATTATACGTTTGATGCACGTGCTCTGGTAAAAGAAAACCGGTTCAGCAAGCGCTGATGAAGGCCCCACGAATGGCTGTTTATCGTACCATGGGAGGCACCGTACATGACATTAGATATATCTCTGCGATGTCAGATGAACGACACTCGGCATAGTTATAACTATACCATGCTCTGCGCATTTCCACCAAGCGCAGTATACGCCTGCTGTAAACGGAGGCTCACGACAGACACTCGATCTCATTCTCAACTTTACAAAGCCCCTGGGAAACCCGGGGCGTTTTGGTCTACGGTTTTTATAACAACAACAACAACCGCAGAAATTCTCTCTTTTTGAGAGAGGAGTGGAGGGGGGCTGCCACAAATTGTAAGCATTGTTCGTAGAAAGGAGAAGCGCTGCTGCGCTTTTTAAGAGCAATTCGTGGGGTTTTTGTGTGTGTGGCATTGTGTGCGCGTTGCATCGCCGACCCAGGTCGAAATCGCCCATCTGTTACCGGATTCCAAACGTGTTTTGTTTATTGTGTGGTCCCGGTCGGTCTACGCTAACCGTGTCTGCTTAGTTCCTTTTGAATTGAACGCATATATCGGGCAGGGGTGAACAGTCGCGACTAGTCGGGTCGTAGCGATCTATAAGAGCCCCTTTTCCGAAACCAGGGGCTTGAAAAGTGCATGGTCCCTCATCTCGCCTGATGATCTTCACTTTTCCCGCAGGGTTTTTATCCTCCGAAAATAGGTGGAAGCTGATTTCTGGTGGTGGTGCACACTGGAACCGCGCAGTGTTACGTGGACATCATAGGATTTACATAAATATCAAGAAAGGCCTATTATGAATGTCTATGGTATTTTAACATTGCCCCCCCCCCCATAGTTGAGATCAACTATGACAGGGAAAAAGCATACAGGGAAAGCAAAAGTAATAGCACGAACTGTATTTAACAAGACACATACTTTTTGTTAGTGTTACTCACGAAGACCCTTTGAAGTAGATACAAAAATACACCATAATAATTGTGCACCAAATGGCATGATAATATGCACGTAAAAGGCAAAGCAGCTCCCTACCGTGTCACACTGGTCACACAACTTTCCCCCCTCGTCCGAGTTCGACCTCGGACACTTCGTTCCCCCACTAAAGGCCCGAGCCCCACACTTTTAACAACCGGTTATTACGTCCCTGCCATCGACAGCCAAGGTCCCTGTGATGTACTGCGGGCGCCGCTCCATCGACCCAGCCTTTTTGTCCCCCCCCCACTTTTTCCTTAGATTGGAGGCGGAAGTCGCATGTCCCATTTCGGCAATCAACGAAAGAAAAAAAACCCAGATCGTTTGACAGCAAAATGACACGATACGGACAATACCTTTCTGTAATTGAAGGACGATTGGATTAGGTGCTGTTTTTTTTCATTCACACACCCGTAAGGCAAAAAGGAAAACTACAACAATGAGTCGGATATTATAATAAGTGAGACGATATCAACCAGAGCTGGTCACCTACCCACTGCCCATTTTGACTGCTGTGATTGACATACGAGAGAAGAAGAGAGAAGAAGAAGAAGAGAGAAGAAGAGGAAGTGAGACGATGACGTGAAAACGGTGTTTAGAAAATCAGAGACCAATTCCATAAACCTACTTTATAAGGATCATATCACCATGTCATCATATAGAAATTCAAAATCAGGTTGCCAATGAAACAATCCGTTTGTGTTGCAGGTTGAGCAAAGCGCATCCAAGTTCAATGCAAAAGCTCTAAGCAAAACGTGGAAAATGTGGCCGTTGATTTTTACCCCGCTTACCCAAAAGGAGTATTTTCATGCTTAGCAGATCTCCGAGTGTAGATCACTGAATTGGTGGAAAGTTTGCGGTGACACCATGTACGCACTTATTTTTGGAGACGGGATGTGGCTCTGAAAAGAGCCGGTAACCCAACCTTTGAGGCAGTGCGTGCTCTGCCCGTCGTGTGGTTATGTTCAACTATAGGGTTTGCCCTGCTCGACGTGATAAGCACTGAGTGCTCAGTAAATGAGCACTAAAAAACCGCACTCAAAAACAGCACTGAGCACTCAGTACTTATCACGTCGTGATAACATTCTCCTCGACGCAAACATCATGTTATACACTGTTAAAACGAACTGCACCTCATGCACTTCTGCAATGGCACATATTTGTCCCAGAATTATGAGCACTTGAGGCACCTACTGTACTTCATGCACATGAAATACTGTAGCTCAAGCACATGTGACATTGTAATCACTTGAGCAAAAGTCGGATGAGGTCCATGAAGTGCTTCATGTACAAGAATGTCTCCTTATTTACTGTACCTCAAGCACATGGAGTGAAAGTGAGCGTCACCTCGTGCGCGTGTATCGTGCACCATGTGCCTCAACATACTTCATCCATGTGCACGATGTGAGCACCGTTTTTACAGTGCTTCTATGTGTGGTTGTGTCCCTTTCAAGAAGAGGCGCGGTTCAGTACTCAAAGGATAGATTCTTTTCAGGACCGCAACTTTTTTGAGCCTTCCTCAATAATAGATATAGGCCCTATCAGGACCCGATTGCATGGACCTGCTTTGAGTAGGCAAAATCAAAGGTCTGGGGATGAGAACACGGTAGAATACAAAATCAAAATTACTGAATTGCCATTATATCGAAATGTGGTTTGTAGATTTGAAGGTTTTCATAGTGAGAATAGCAAGTAGTACTAGTAGGATCAGAGAGTAGATTTGCGATGACACCATGCAAAATTATCTTTTGCGAGTATGTGTGTATCCTGAAGACGAACAGAGTACACTGTTCGAAACGTCGAGTTCCTCTAGTTCTTCAGAACCATCACGCTACTCACAAAAGAAAAGTTTGCATGGTGTCAACGCAAACCTACTCCTTCTGGTTTGTAATCATATCGGACTTAGCATTTTGTTTGTTTGTGTTTGTGTTTTTTGTGGGTTTTTTTTTTTTGGGGGGGGGGTTGGTTGGGAGGGGAAATGGGTACTTCGTCCTCATAGATTTGTCAGGCGTATACAAGGTCATATAACTCTGTACAGGCCGTAGTTGGCGAGGCCATCTGGCGAACTCTGGCGAACTTTGAAGGCGAACCCGGTGTAGGCCTCTAGATAATAGCTGCCCCGTAGTACTCTATGAGCTGCTGCACCCGTGCAGACGGGAGATCCCATGCATAGACGTCATCAGCGCGCCCGTGTTTCGCGTGCTCCACCGCGCGGTAAATGGAACGGAACGGAATCAAAAGAACAATATTTTTCTCCAACAACGCGCGCGATTCATAGAGCGCTGTATAGATAGAGTGCTTGGTCTGCCATCGCACGGCTGAATCCGCAGAGAGAGAAGGGCAAGCCATTATCAGAACAACTCCACAGACTACAGAGCCAAAACGTTCACAGCATCGCCATAATATAGTGCCTTTGCACGGACAACTCTCTCTCTCTCTTTCCTTGCGACGAACTCGAGCGATAGGACTGTCTTTTTCTGTGGAACACGCGTGCCTAGTAGAAGCACACAGTACCAATCATGGCTCGTGGAGTCACCAGGCCGGCCTGTGCGGTGGTAAAACTCCTGCGGACGGCAGGAACTGCCGGCTGCCGGCTGCTCCTAGGGACCGTAGGGGAACTAGTGCTGTGGCTGGTCACATTGCTTGTTGTGCGGCCGGTATTTGACCTGTTGGTGGCGTTCGAGAGACTTCAGAAAGTAAGTGGGCGCCGTGCCTACGGTTACCCTAAAACTAAAGAACGGCATTGTCTAAAAACTGTTTCTCAAACGTGGTACATTCTACAAGCACTGTACTTCATATTATTGGAATAGACTGGATAACTCTTTTAAACCTGAACCAACTCGCTCTATTTTTTCGAATTTTAGTGGGCCTGACGTTTCGATCCTAGCAGGACCTTTCTCTCTGCCCTTGAGAAAGGTCCTGCAAGGACTGAATTGTGAGATTTGCATTCTGGTAAATTTAGTCATTACCCCGTTAAGCAGTTTGCAACAATTGTTGTATATAACTCGCTCTATTTTTGCTATATTACAGGAAAACTAATGCAGTGTGGCTATAACGGCCTTGATAGGTACTATCTTATCCCGGTGATTGTACTCTGGGTTTGTTTTGTCGGTCCATAGGCTGGGGGAAATTGTAATCTAAAACGCAATTGTTCATAAATCTGCCCGTTTTCACCAACCCAATTGGAAAAGGGCTCGACCGTTGTTTCAATGTCGTGAAAAATGTAGAATTATAATTATTAATAAGGGGTCTTTGGTGCCAAACCCTTGGTTTTAGATGCCTGTGACATTCCTGTGACATGCCTGTGAGAGAGATGTGACCGAAGCCGAAGCCTTCATTTCGTAAACGGCAAATTGATACTAATGTTGTTGCGTTTCCTTTTTTATATCGCAGTGGCTGTTAATACGGCAGTCGTCCATGTGGTTCCCTGACTTCACAGTATTTGTCAGGACGTTTAGCTCTTGGAACCAGACTATCAGCTTATAGACTGGTTCAACCAGCCTGCAATGCTGAACAAATACTGTGAAGTCAGGGAACCACACGGACGACTGCCGTAACAACAGCCACTGCGGTTTTTTTTATACCTCGTTCTTCTGTACAGACGGGTCGGCTCGGCCATGAGCCAGTGAGCTGCGTTATGCCGGACAGCGAGACGGCGGCCGAGGAGGAAGGGGCAGCGGACGCGGCCCCATCATCTGCCCCGGCCAACGGTAGGCCGGCCCCGGCACCGACACCCCCGGCGCGACCGCTGCCGCCGCCCGGGCCGGCGGCGGACTCGACGGTGCGGGTCCTTCTCTGGGCCCCACCCCGCTCTCTCTCCACGGCCTTCGAGCGCTGCATCAGCGCGCTGGGCGAGCGGGTCCAGATCTGCCACGAGCTGTACACGGCCGCCTGCCACATCGGCCCCGAGAACCAGGTGGCCATCCCCGTCCTGGAGTCGGTGGTCCGCGACCGGCGCTACTCGTACGCCTGGGTGCAGAAGGTGCTTGAGGCCCCCGCCCCGACGCCGCGACGCATCTTCTTCGGCAAGGAACTGGCGTACTCGGTGGACGGCCGCTTCGACCGGCTGCCGGCCGGCTACCGGCACACCTTCCTCGTCCGGCACCCGGCCCGCGTCTTCCTCTCCATGAACGCCCTGGTCAAGCGCTACTTCGCCCGCAACTTCCTCCGACTCCGCCTGGACCAGGTCCTGCCCAAGGGCCTGGTCTACGAGGAGATGTACCGGCTCTACCGGCACGTCACCGAGGAGCTGGGCCAGTCGCCGATCGTCATCGACGCCGACGACCTGCTGCAGGACCCGCTGGGCGTGCTGCGGGCCTACTGCCGGGCCGTGGGCATCCCCTTCTCCCCGTCCATGAACCGCTGGCGCCCGATCAAGGAGGAGAAGCGGAGCTGGCTCTACTCGAGCCGGCTGATGGTCATCAACAAGGTCATCGGCCAGTACGACCGCGCCTTCCAGACGTCCGGCCTGGAGCCGCACGTGGACCGGCCCATCGACCTCAGCCACGTCACGCCCGAGGTGCTGGACGCCACCGCCGCCAGCATCGGCTACTACGAGAAGATGTACGCCCAGCGGCTCCGGCCCGAGCCGCCGCCGGCCCCGGGCCTCGCGGGCGCCGGCGCCGCCGACGGCACGACGCCCGCTGGGGAGGACGGTGCTCCGGCCCCCGGACTGCTGGACGAGCTGGAGACGACGGTCAAGCCCGCCCCCAAGAGCAAGGCCAACGGCGAGTGCGTACCGGTTTACATGTCCAAGGTGGCTATGTACACCATGGCCAATATCATTTGAGACCACGGAGGTAATTACCTCGCGGAGCTCAGTCGATTAAGACCTGAAGGTTTGCACGGTGGGAAGTACACTGAGTGGAAGGTTTGCGGTGACACCGTGTAGCACTTCTCTTTCAAGGAGTGCGGCTCTGAACGTTTCGGGTGGTGTGTACCCTGCCCGTCGTCAGGAGACAGACAGAGTGGAATGTTTTGCGGTGACACCATGTAGCACTTCTCTTTTCCAGAAGGAGTGTAGCTCTGAAACGAGCCGGTAACTCAACGTTTCGGGTAAGTGTGTATCAGTGTGTTACCGGCTCTTTTCAGAGCCACACTCCTTCTCGAAAAGAGAAGTGCTACATGGTGTCACCGCAAACCTTTCACTCTGTCTGTCTCCTGACGACGGGCAGAGTATACACTACCCGAAACGTTGAGTAACAGGCTCTTTCTCAGGACCACACACTGCGTCTTGAAAGAGAAGTGCTGCATGGTGTCACCGCAAACCTTCCACTTAGTCGATTCGTTTTCCCCTTCTGCTTCGCTGTGCTCATTATACTCATGCAAACAAATATATATTATTTTGATTTTATACAGGCAACTCAGAATCCGGAGAATTGCAGGCCATCATGATATACAAAGATTATTTTTAGACCAATATAATAATTATGAATAGTAATCCTGTTAGCACGAGGGAGAATTTTCATGGTTGGCAGATTATCACGCCGTACGTAGGCGGCTCCTTGCAGTTGGGCCGCGGTTTCAATTGTTGATTTCATTTCTTCCGAAATTACATCATCTCAAAGGTGTCGGCAAAAGGCGAAAACCTTCGATCGCGGTCTGATGAATAGCCTGCACTGAACAGGGCATCAATTCAGTGGCAACAAACCGCCTGTTGTCACTGTCAGGTTGTGTACGTGTGATCGGCAACGAATTAACCCCAGCGTCATTTCAGTAGGGCGCCCTCACGGCCAGGGGTCAACGAACTGTGGCCATAGCATGATTGCACCACTCTTTCTTTTTTTTTTATTAAAGCATGACTTATCTAGTGTGTAATATTGCTTTGCAGGCTGCACTACAGGTGAGATGAGGCCGGATGCTCGCGTGAAAGGAAACGAGGAAAATAGAGTTGTTTATTGTTTTTCCTCGACTACTTGCGCACCATCGTGGCCTGGTGAAGCGACGGCGGCCATCTTAAAAAAAAAACACCAGTGACGGATGCAACCTCACGGGTTAACGGCAACGATGACCGAATCCAATCTTCGTGTATGCAATAATTACTCGTTATTTTTTTAATTAATCTTGCCAGTGCATTACATTAATCAAAACCGTAATATCAACGACGCTATAGATGAAAGGTCTATTTTTCATGACCCACTTTTTTGATAAAGGGTAATAATTATTTTTTTCGCATAATTGAATTAATTTGGAGTCAGTATTCCTCGCATATGATTAAAGAGAGCGACAGGAAATGCAGTGAGTGTCAATTTGTGAAAGATAAATCCTGTAAATTATTAACGAACACCTTTCATTTAACTGGAAAGAAATCCGTTGACACGTGTTCATTTCATTCGTGGTAGAAGACAGTTTCTGTCGAAAGACCAATAATTATTTGAAAAGTAAACGAAAATTAATGATAGAGTATAACGGGAAAAAAATGATTTAAAAACAATGACATAAGGTGATATACAAAAATGTTGCAAACTGCTTACTGACTAAAATTACCAAAATGTAGATCTAAAATTTAGTGGGCCTGACGTGTCGATCCTAGCAGGACCTTTCTCAAAGGCAGAGTCTCTCTGCCTTTGAGAAAGGTCCTGCTAGGATCGACACGTCAGGCCCACTAAATTTTAGATTTAAAAACAATGACTTAGTTCCTAGATCTGTTGAATTGTGCCTAAGTGGTTATGCTTTACACAGCATTTGATTAGACGCGACGATAAGACACCGCGAAAGGGCGAATATATTTCGAGATACGGTCTGGAAATTGATAGGACATGTCGTCGCATGACAAACTGAAACAAGGTTTTCCTTTATTGCATGAGCTATTGAAAAACAAATGTTGACAATCAAAAGGAAAGAAGCACAGTGGAGTTCTGCAGCTGCTACAGCATACAGTACAGTATAGACTGATTGCGTGACCACTGTTTACATGCCATCGCTTGACTTATAGTGGGTATTTTTTGTTTCATCTCATTTGGCACAGAGCATAAATGGAAACGTACATAGAATAATGTGAACAATATGATAGTCTTCTTTGCTCGTTTCCTCTCCTGTTCTGCACCAAATGTGACCGGCACAGCGACATGAGGAATATCCCACCAAAGCACTTTTCGAGTAAACAACGCCTGAAGTCAAAGTATCTTCTCAATTCGATAACAAAAAATAATAATTCTTCGGAAAGTTAATGTATTGGAGAATATTATGTCCAAAGGATTTTTCCGAAATCCGTCTCTAAATGTTGAAAAAACGAGGATTTCGGGGGAGTGTTTGACTGTGTACTGTTTTCATGAAAATGTAAAGTTCCTGCCTTTTTGAATGACCGCTTTCGAGGAGTTAGACTGGTGCTGCTATTATTGTGTCTGGTGCCAAATGAACGAGCGAAGTCCTCTTGTACTATTTACAACAAAGTTCACACGGAAATAAATTTGATATCATTTGAAACCTAATGGTATACTCGTTCACATCATTAGAAAATCTCAAAATCTCAAAAATGGGTGTCATTCCTCATTATGCTGTGCCGGGTCACAAATGAGATACAAAAATACCCACTGTAAGTCACGTATAATTATCAGGCACGTAAACAGTGGTCGCGCAATCGATCTATTGCTTTATAGTAAGGTTGTAGTCACACCGGGCGATTAATAAGCTTACACGTCACTGTCAAAACGCACCATGACCTCTGCGACGGCCAAGTCTGCATGAAATTTTTACAGACTCGTAGTTTTTGTTTTTCGAAATATTGAAACCCATGTTGATTCAGACCAGCAATCTATAAGCATCTTTAAAATCTGAAATAGTTGCAGAACTTCCATGTGAACCTCCACCTCTCAAAATACAAGTGATAGTATAGTATGGTGTAGAACACAAGCCAAACACGGTGGCTTTTTTTATAACAAGTAATAAATTGAAATGTGATATGTTTATGCGTTTATATGTTTCTTTTTAACAGTTAGTGTTTCGGAAGGTAATTAATTGCCTTTTTCACAGAAGAGAATAAAGAATTCGTGTAAACGTACTGTATTGCCGTCTTATGAGTCTGATTATTTCAGGAATAATTTCTGCTGAGACACTTTACGACGTTGGTGGCAGCAGACAGGATTATCACCGCGCACGTGCTCATCAGAGAGATGCGAGTCCTTCACCTCTCGCTGGGGTACTGCACCAAGTACGCCACGATTCGGGGGTCGCCTTGGTAGCTGACGAACACCTTGCCCCTCAGCCCCCTCGTGCCCGTCGTGGCCACGCCGACAGGACCGGCCACCCCCTGGCGTCTGGACAGTTTTGATCCGGTCCTGGAACCTCCACCACCGCCTCCACCACCGCCACCGCCGCCGTGCGTGGTGACAGAGGCGGCCGGCCCGTCTTCCCTGCCGAAGATGAGCAGCGATTTGCCCGTCGGGTCGAAGACCTGCACCCGCTGGTTGCCCGTGTCGGCCACCAGGGCGAAGCCGCGGTCGTCCACGGCGATGCCGCGGGGGTGGTTGAGCTGACCCAGGCCGCTGCCCCTCGACCCCACGGTCTTGATGAACTTCCCGGCCAGGCTGAAGATCTGTCACGATTGAAGAAAAAACCCAGAGGAACAGGGACATGGAAGTATTAATCACTTTGCTGAAATCCTGAGCTGAGCTGAGCTGAGCTGAGCTGAGCTGAGCTGAGCTGAGCTGAGCTGAGCTGAGCTGAGCTGAGCTGAGCTGGGCTGGGCTGAGCTGAGCTGGGCTGGGCTGAGCTGAGGTGAGCTGAGCTGAGCTGAGCTGAGCTGAGCTGAGCTGAGCTGGGCTGAGCTGGGCTGAGCTGAGCTGAGCTGGGCTGGGCTGGGCTGGGCTGAGCTGAGCTGAGCTGAGCTGAGCTGAGCTGAGCTGAGCTGAGCTGAGCTGAGCTGAGCTGAGCTGAGCTGAGCTGAGCTGGGCTGGGCTTAGCTGAGCTGGGCTGAGCAGAGCTGAGCTGAGCTGAGCTGAGCTGAGCTGGGCTGAGCTGGGCTGAGCTGAGCTGAGCTGAGCTGAGCTGAGCTGGGCTGGGCTTAGCTGAGCTGGGCTGAGCTGAGCTGAGCTGAGCTGGGCTGGGCTGAGCTGAGCTGAGCTGAGCTGAGCTGAGCTGAGCTGGGCTGGGCTTAGCTGAGCTGGGCTGAGCTGGGCTGAGCTGAGCTGAGCTGAGCTGAGCTGAGCTGGGCTGAGCTGAGCTGAGCTGAACTGCCTGATTTGTTTTCATCAGGCATCGGGCAAAGCGCTGAGCACTCGGTGTTTACCACGTCGAGCAGGGCAACCCTCATTGAATTACATTATCCTCGAGGCGAAAATCATGTTATATCTAAACATCGAAACAATAGCAAAGACAACTTCAAATGGACCGGGACTTGAACCCAAGATCTCTGGTTTTGAGATCCAGCGCTCTTACAATCTGAGCTATCCAGCACTTAGATGGCGGCCTTCCCGAAATAACAGTCACCTAGTCTTTGCCGGGGTCATGGCACCAGTCAGAAGCATTCTAACAATCAACAATCAATCAATCATTCTTACAATCAATCTGCCTTTGAGAAAGGTCCTGCTAGGATCAAAACGTCAGGCCCACTAAATTTTAAAATCAACAGAATGCAATTATTTGAACATCACGCGTAACGCTGTTTTTTTTTAGCTGCAGGAAACGTTTATCTATTCCCAAAATGAAAAAAATTGGCAAAGAAAACTTTGACTGGACCGGGACTTGAACCTGAGACCTCTTAACCTCGGTTTGTTTGTATTCCCAAAATGCTTAGCGAAGACACCGTGTCGTTTGAGTTTACTTTGTCAAGTCGGGAAGCATCTTCGAACACACCTTAAAGGCCGCCGCACACGAGAGCTATGTGCTGAGCTTTATTCTCTCGAGGTCGTTAGCTCAGCACGTAGCTCTCGTGTGTGCTGAACTTTTAGTGAGATTTGTGCCTCAAGAGGCCGTGAGACCAATATTGGTCTCACGGCCTCTTGTTCCAACATACGTTATCAACATGGTAACGACAGGGCGCCGCCATCTTTGTTTCATTATTTACGACCATAGAGGGCGCAATTTTTGGAGACCGTAAAATTATCTTTTTGGACCGACCATGTATACCAGCTTTGCTTTCATTGCATGCTACCTAGTCTACAAAGAATCATGAGCTACACGCATTGTACACTAGAATTATGGAAACCTTAAAGCACGTATGAAGCATTACTTCAAACTAGGCTGGTTCCCGTCCCCTATAATTATGGTCTCCAGACGTCTCACGTCCTACATTTCGGGAACCAGCCTATACTTCAAACTAACCCTAATTTTGGTTGGTATCTGCTAAGATAGAGGGCGCTATATTAATTTAACGGTATGTGAAGGCCGTAAACTTGCGGGTCATCGCGCATGCGCAGATCTATGTTCGGACCGTACTAGATTTCTTCAAATCGATAACCATGGCTAAAAGAACACTCGATTCGAGCCCATATATAAAGGAAGCGCGACCTAATAGTTGTTAAGTTTAAGGGTCGGAGGTGAGAGCGCCACCCGTCGTGTTTGGGGTTCACGACTTAATACGTCCCCCACCCTTTCAGAAACGAGAACGTGCCTCAATTGTGCATAATACTCGAAAAAAATAAAAGATAAAGAAAAGGTATAGAGAGTCGCTATGATTTTTTTGATATAGGCCCTATTGCTCATCTAATCATCGTTTTTCCAACCAAATAAGTTCTGCCGTGTGCCACTTTATGCTACCCCGCGAAAGCAGACACATACAGTCATGAGTATCACTCATACGGATCCGGAGTGGTACTGTCAGTGGTGCGTACGGATGTTTTGCAGTGACGTAATTACCTGATGCATATTCATACTCGGCAGAGGGTCGCACCAACATACATGTACCCACAACTCTACCCTCCTGTTCCGCCATTGTTCGACCGCGTATTTTGTGCACGAGCAACGCGCGGTGTACTATCCAGTCTTATGGATATCAATGGTACTTCACCTTTTGCTCGGAGTAGTCCATCTTGCGTGCTTTGCGCGCTATAAGATCTTTGGTTTAGACAGCTCTATAAAAAAAATCTAGAGCGCGCACTCATCGCGTGGCGCGTGCCGACATGGGACTGCGACGCCATTACCAAAGAGGGCAAACGCATGGATCACTATGGGGAAAACACCCTTACTAATCCCATTTTTTTATAAAAGAAAGTAGGACATTCCTTTCATTTCTGTAACATTTTAGTTTCCGCATTCACAACCTTTCGTCTATACTTTTCCCCATTCATATTACGCGCGATTGCTACTGACATCCGGGCACTTCGAGCTGAAGTTGACCTCTTTGGTAATGGCGGATGCGCGTCCACGTCGGCACACGTTCGTACCGCGCGTTGATAGTGGAGTGCGCACTCTAGCTCTTTGTGTTTGGACCATCACCTGAATGCGGTTGTTGTTGGTGTCGGTCACCCAGAGCCGGCTGTCCGGGCTGATGGCCAGCGAGTGCGGGTACAGGAACTGGCCTGGCTCCCGACCCCTCTCCCCGATCTGCCCCACCAGCGTCCCGTCCGTCCTGTACATGACCACGGCGTGCGTCTCCTGGCAGCTGATGTACAGCGTGCCCGAGTCTCCGTCCAGCGCCACGCCCACCGGCCGGTGGCCCGCGCACGTGATGGTGTTGACGTCGCGGCCCGTGTCCACGTCCAGGGTCACCACGCAGGCGCAGTCGCCGTCCGTGACGTAGAGGTGGCGCTGGGCGGCGTCCAGGCAGGCCGACTGCGGGCTGCCGAAGTTGGCGCACAGGCCGTCGTAGCGCAGGAGACGTCTGGGCGACAGACCGGACGGGGTGCAGAGGCGCACGCAGCCGTTGGCGGCGTCGGCCACGGCCACCAGACTGTCGCGCACCACGGCCAGGCCGGCGGGTCCGGCGACAGACCGCTTCTTGCCACCCTGGAACCAGCTTCGCCCAAACACCTTTTTTCGATAATTAAAAAAAAACATTTACTTCCATACTTTCCACAAATATGCGAATCAAAATAGATCAAGTGAATAGGTTTATAGACCTTTTTCACGTGACGTCATGCCGGACCGCCTTACAATGGCAGCGCACAGTGTAAACATCAGTTGTACCATAATGGTTGTGCGTACACTTTGCGTAAAAAGCGGTCCAACGTGGCGGCAATATTAGATGTAAATGCAAGAACAGACAAGATAACACAAGACAGACAATACTAGACTAGACTGGATAACCAAGACAAAAACAAAGTAGCCATAAAGATGTAAATAAACAATATTGAATAGAAGAGTTGACGAAAGTAACTTGAAAAAGAAGGATGAGTTGAGCGTATCTAAGTAGAGAAAGCTATGCTACATTATTGTTAGAGCACAGCTCTTTTTGGACTTAAACGGCCCACTGACCTTCATGCGGTGCACGTCACCGTACTGGCGTGGCGGCTTCGTCCACGTCCGGGAGTAGGTGTCCGAGGAGGCGGAGGAGAAGGAGGAGGAGGAGGAGGAGGAGGAGAAGGAGGAGAAGGAGAAGGAGGAGGGGGAGGAGTGGAGCCTCCGCAGGGAAGCCAGGCTCTTCCCGCTGCAGAGTGTGGCGTCGCTGTCCGCCGAGTCCCGCCGCGACCGCAGCGGGGGCACGTAGCCCACCGGCGGCAGGCTCTGCTTCGCCCGCGCCGCCGGCCTCGTCCCGGCCCCGGCCCCGGCCCCGGCCCCGGGGCCGACCTGCACGGCCGCGTCCACCCCGTAGAACGCCCGGGGCCTGAAGCCGCCGCGGCAGTCGTCGCTCGCCCTGACGATCGTCAGCGCCTCCCGGGCGGTCTGCTCGCACAGGGTGCCCAGCAGGCTGTTGCTCTCCCGCCGCATGGTGGCGCACTTCTCCAGCATGCGGCCCAGCTCCACCGCCGTAGGCTCATGCTGCTGCTGCTGCTGCTGCTGCTGCTGCTGCTGCTGCTGCTGCTGCTGCTGCTGCTGCTGCTGCTGATGCTGCTGCTGCTGCTGCTGATGCTGCTGCTGCTGGTGGGGACCGAAGTCCCTCAGTCTGGCCTCGGCGAAGGCGCAGTAGTCGCCGGCCCGGGCGAACTCGCACCGCACGCGGGCCTGTATGGCGCCCGCCTCCTCGGCCAGGAACTCGTCCAGCTTGCGGTGCAGGAGGCTCCTGCGGCTGCGCAGCAACGACAGCGCCCTCTCGACCGGCTTCGTGCCGTCCGTCATCAACTCGTCCTCCTCCACCTCCTCCTCCCCCGGGGAGTGTCGGACTCGCTCCCACAGGTCCCGGCACCGGTCGAAGTCGTCCACGTCAGCCCTCAGGCGGCTGAGCTCGTCCCTCATCAGTGAGGCCGTCTCGGTGCCCGTTCGACCGGCGGCAGGCGGGGAGTCTGCCAGACCCCGCAGCCAGCGTGTCCGGAGCTCGGCCAGTGCGGCCAGCCTGGCGTCGTCCGGGAGCCCGGCGATGCCTCCCCGGGGCAGCGCGTGGCTGGAGATGCAGTCCGGGCAGACCACCTCGCCGCCGCTGGCCTGACCGTCGAGGCAGGCCGCGCAGAAGCTGTGGTGGCAGGGCAGGACCTTGGCCGACCGGCAGCCGCCCTGGCAGATGCCGCAGCGGAGGAGCCGGTCGAGGCCCTCCCGGACGTCCTGGAGGAGATCGACCGAACCCATTGCCTCCCTGACTGACTGACTGCTCGGTTTTCAAGTCTGATGAGAAGAAGAAGAAGAAGAAGAGAGGAATGGAAGGCTTTGTCGTTCACTGCCTGTTGGGAAAGGTTCTGCTGGGATAGAAACATCAAGCCCTCAAGTGTTGCGGTTTGGTGAGAGAGAGAGAGAGAGAGAGAGAGAGAGAGAGAGAGAGAGAGAGAGAGAGAAGGAAGAGACACACAGAGAGATGGTAAACAGAGAAAGGTAGAGAGACTGAGAGAGGGAGAGAGACAGATGGGGATGATAGACAGAGAGGGGGAGAGGCAGAGAGGCTGGGGAGACACAGAGACTGGGGAATAGAGAAAGAGAGGGGAGAGACACAGAGAGGGGGTTGGAGACAGAGAGACACAGAGAGGGGTGAGACAGAAAGGGAGAGAGAGAGAGAGAGGGAGAGAGACAGATAGGGATGATAGACAGAGAGGGGGAGAGGCAGAGAGGCTGGGGAGACGCAGAGAGGGGGTTTGGAGACAGAGAGACACAGAGAGGGGTGAGACAGAAAGGGAGAGAGACAGAGAGAAGGAGAGAGACAGATAGATGGAGAGACAGAGATAGGGGAGAGAGAGGGGAGATAGAGACAGAGAGCAGGGGTGAGAGACAGAGAAGGAGAGAGACAGAGAGAGGGGAAAACAAACAACGAGAGATTTATCGTCATATTAATATTAGACAGCTTGTTTAAAATCTGGTGAAAATGAGTCGCCAAATAAGTACATACTTAATTATTTTGTTTTACTGCAGCAGGTGTTATTGCTGGAGTTTGTTGTATACAATAAATCGATATACGCTTTCATCGATTCCGAATTATAGCCGTATCGATTGGGGTTTGGTTCGGTCTGATTTGGAGCGTATCCTCAGCGACTTGTAACGGCAGGAGAAGTGCATGGCAACATAGCAAAGGCAGTTCTGCACCTTTTTTTAAATCAGTTCCAGCAGGCTGCAACAGCGATTATTGATAACCTCTGCAGCTGCAGCAACGGTAGCAGCAGCAACGTCAAAACCTGCCAAACGATGACATGGGTCGTGCATCGAGCTTTCGCATTGCAGCAGACGGGCCCACGGGTGGTGTTAAGGACGGTTGGGTATCGGATGATTTGACCCGTCCGATGTCGTTCCCACCCGATAGCCATCGTGTATTTTTCATTTCACCCCAGAGTCCAGTAAATCGGCTTTCTACCGGGGGAAATTTTATCGGTCGGATGAATTCAACCGGCACTCAACCGATGATGTTTTTGACAAGAGACCTAAACGCTCGGTTTTTTGCAACCCTACTTATGGTTAATTTCCAGTCGGGTTCCGTAAAATAATGATTGTATCAATTCTCAGTCCTCTCCCGTTTTATGTTTCAAATTCACAAAACATATTACAGCATCTTTCCTGGCAGCTGATGAAAACGTAAATTTTGTCGACTTTTCGGTGAAAAATTGGGTGATGAAAAAAGCAGCCTCTAAAGGTGTAACCAATGCCGGGCCCTCAAAATGATTGTAATGATTGAGTTTCGCAATTTATTTTTAGCCATTTCAATTCAGTCGATCAGCAGTTTTCCATAAATATTGTTTGGGTAAATACCCCAAAACTGTTGCAAACTGCTAATACTTACTCAAATGACATGCAATACATAAATCTCAAAAATTAGATGGCCTGACGTTTCGATCCTAGCAGGACCTTTCTCAAAGGCAAAGCGACAGGGACACGCGCAGACAGTCAGGGGAAGGAAAGCCCTGACACACACGACAGAGGAAGGACAAAAAGGGAAGGGAGTGGGATGCAAATGTACACAATAATTATTACCTCAGGTGAAAAACCAATTACATGCCAATCAACTCACGTAATCGCGATCTTCGCTAGGCCGTATCTATCTCACGCTCAAAGTACAGTACAGTTGAAGTCACACACTCACGCACTTGGTAGAAAGCAGAAGAGTTGCCGTGACAACGATGCACATCATCTCTTGGTAGATACTTTTGTTTAGACAGCCATTCCAAACTGCATGCAGCAATGAAGCCATCACAGCTTACAGTTTTGAAACTCCAGGCGTAAGTGAATCCTCTCCTACGAAATTGTTATCAATTTTTTTTTTCAATCGATGACGATAATCACTGGTAACAACTGCCCTAAAAAGGCTCCACGCGCGAACAATAGGGGTAGAAGAACAATAGGGGTAGTGTGTCACGTGGGGCGAGCGAGGCTTTTGTTCCACCATACCGCCACACGTACGTGCGTCCCGTGCGTATCAAAATGGTTATTAAATTCTCTCATTACTGCCCCCTTGTGTTGCTAAAAATAATAATCAGTACTGTAGCGGATCAATAGCATTATCCGAGGCACATGTGCTCAGGTGACACAGTAACGGTTTTGTCGGGCGTTAGGCCAACTCGCGAATACTAAAAATTATAATGATCTAATTGGCGCAGTGTCCTTTGAAATAATAATGTCAGAGGTACATGTACTAGGTGACGGGGGACGCTACAGAACAATATTATGATCGATGTTTTTGATAGATTATGATTTAACATTTAAAGGACGTGTCAAAAAAAAACACCATGCAACGATTCCTTTCGGCGATGCAGATGTTGTTTGCATTCACGCCGCACGGATGATGGACGTGCCGCTTGGATGATGAAATAATTATTTTATAGAATTTATTTGCAATTTGCGATTTTTGTTTCTTCGGTTATCAGTGTATGTACCGCCCTCTTGTGGTGCAGCAAAATCAAATCCAACCAAAGTACTTGGTTGTGAACTCTACCAAAATATTCCATGAAAATGATAATCTAACAACATTGGGAAGATCGAAAAACATCGACGTCCACAGATTTCCTTCTAATTTACACAGTTTGTAGATGGTCATGGTAGAATCCTCATGTTGAAATCTTAAGGTCTGGGATGCTGTACTTCTCAAGCAATCTTCACTCAAACATCGACAAATAGTTCGTCTTTACTCGCAAGTACTAAACTATTTCTTACACCATGCTTACACTACAGAATGGTCCGAAAACCGTGACGGTTTTTTGCCTCTGTCTTCTTTCTCAGATTACCATTTTGAGCTAAAACCTTCGCAGGATTTCTTTTATGGAATGTTTAATGGTTTAACACACAGACTGTGGCATAAGATGATATTCAAAAATGTTGCAAACTGCTTACTGACTAAAATTACCAAAATGCAAATCTTAAAATTTAGTGGGCCTGACGTTTCGATCCCAGCAGGACCTTTACTTTTTCAAAGGCAGATCGAGTGCCTTTGAGAAAGGTCCTGCTAGTGCTAGGATCGAAACGTCAGGCCCACTAAATTTTCAGACAAACTGTGGCAATTTAAATTTGTTTCGTGCCTCCTCTTGTATCACCAGGAGATCGCTGGCAATAATTTGATCAATTGCCAGTTTGTAAAGACAAAGATTTGTTGTTGATCGTGACCCGATTTCGCATGCTTTGGATACGGCTTCAGTTTGCACAGAAATCTAAGGAAGCCGCTTGTTGGCGGTCGCGGTCAGCTGCCATATGTTTGTTTGTTATTTCCAGCCGTAGCCAGTGCAATTCGGACACGGCTTCAGCGTAGGGTGCTTTAGCCGCTTGAGGGCGCTTTTAACAACGGCGTGGAAAAACAAATCAGCATGGCGGACGACGAAGGTGATGTCGAAAAGTAAGTTTTGGAATTGACACGAGACCATGTTTATCTCGGGAATATGGGTGTCATTATACAGGCCAGTATAACCTTCCTTCTGTATCATGCTGTCAAATTCAATTCGTAGGAAGTAATCGACTTGAACGAGTTAAGAATGAACGAGTCAGCCTCTTGGAGTTTGTCTGAGTAACTTCCTCTAAAAACACGTTTTATTTACGTTGCATTAAATTCACCACTTTGCATGTGGTGAACACGTAATTAACCTAACAGTATTTGATATGGACGCACTGAATTGGTCTGATGACAGTTCAGTGCAACTACAAGACTAGTCTGAGTAACTTGGACCCGACAAGTCACCCTTTTTTTATCGAATTTTGAGATTTTGAGTGACAGATAGGGTCCAAGGATCGTGAGAAAAGAGTAAAAGAAATTGTTTACATCTCACCGAGATCTAAACTATTTTTCGGAACAGTATGGCGTTCAATGCTGCATTTTCGCAAAACAAATGAAGCGGTCTTCACGATTTTCTCGAGAATCGGTTGCAGGATTGAGCTGACATTTTCACAGGTGTGCTATTTCATGCATATGTTGGATCAGACAACGTATGGATGCTATTCTTTGACCTCGACCAATGTTGTGTAGGGGCTTTAAAAACAAGGTTTTGAATTTTTACTCCATCTAGTTTCGATGACGGCTTTGAGGATGACATCGACGAAGAACAGCTCGATGAGCTGCAGGACGCTGAGGTACGTATGCAAGCCTCACACTTAATGTTTTTTTTAACTAGCCTACCAGGCTAGTAAATCAATTTTTTTGCTAGCCCGGAGCAAGTTTTACTAGCCCTGTGTAATTAATATTGAATTTAACACAAGGTTATTAGGTCAAGTCAAACATATTATTAGTTTCTACTTCCTCATCCCCACCCACATTGTTTTTTTGCCGCCACACCGCTGTCTACTTTATACTAGTCCGCCGGGCTAGCAAAGTGGGTCATTTTTCTAGCCCGCTGCTCTGTTGTTACTAGACACTGACCGTCGGGCTAGTGCTAAGGTCGAGCCCTGGTATGTTTGAAGATGGAATAAACATCAGAGTTTATTTTTTTTAAGTGTTTCTGCAATTTATTTTATCATTTAGATTCATGCTACAGGACTGTTTTGCAATTTTGTTAACAAACCAACTGTTTTTCCTACTTGTTCTGGGGGTGTATTTGCAAGTTTTTAGTTTTTACTATTGAAATGAGAATTTCAATATGCATGAGGAAATTTGTGATCATCACAGGATCATGCAACAGAAACCCAATCAGCTGTGTTCAAAATTGTCTGAAAATTTCTGATTTTTCCTGCAGACTTATCCCTAAACCTGTTGATTTACTGCCAAAATGTATGCTTCATAATCATTTAGTGAAGGAGTTTTTTTATCAAACCTAATCCATAGTGATTACAGTGATATGCAAAAATATTGCAAACTGCTTACTGACTAAAATTACCGGTACCAAAATGCAAATCTCAAAATTTAGTGGGCCTGACGTTTCGATCCTAGCAGGACCTTTCTCAAAGGCAGAGTGACAAGGACTTGTCTCTGCCTTTGAGAAAGGTCCTGCTAGGATCAAAACATCAAAGACTAGGACTTGTCACTCTGCCTTTGAGAAAGATCCTGCTTGGATCAAAACGTCAGGCCCACTCAATTTTGAGATTTCCATAGTTATTTCACTTTAATTTCCAGTTTGGAAGTTATCCCAAGTTACAGTGAAAGCACTGATAGTGATAGGCCCACGGAGGTTCTCTGTTGTAGTGTCTTACGTTTTCCTTTTTTCCGTCCCTCCCCTCCCTCTCCCCCTCCCCCCTCCACCCAGGAGGAAGGAGGGGAGAATATCGAAGTCCTCCCAGCCGGCGAGGGCCAGCAACAGTCAGAGAGGATCACCACACCGTACATGACCAAATACGAACGGGCCAGGGTACTCGGAACGAGGGCGCTGCAGATAGCGTAGGTTGCAAATCGGACTCTCTCGTAATTTTGTTTACCGTAAATTTTCCGCATATAAGGCGCACCCATAAGGCGCAATAACTTTCGCCATCAGCAGGGGGTGAAAAAATACACGTCCATGGACTGAAGAAAATGCATGTCCATAGCATGGTCATGAATATTCATACAGAACCCAATCCTACGGCAGCTAATTAGATGCAGTTTCTGTTGTTGTTGTTGTTATTTTATTTATTTATTTTTATTTTTATATATATATATTTTTTTTTTCTAGCATTGATTTATTTCTGTTTTCCACTCTATTCGTTATTTGAGTGTGCTGTGATGTGTATGCATGTATCCCGAAAAATGAAATAAATATATAGATATTATACTTCCATGGCCCTGTTCCTCTCTGGGTTTTTTTTTTTTTCGCTCCGCCTACTCCAGGATGAACGCTCCGGTCATGGTGGAGCTGGAAGGGGAGACCGACCCGCTGCAGATCGCCATGAAGGAGCTGAAGGCGCGCAAGATCCCCATCATCATCCGACGCTACCTGCCCGACGGCAGCTACGAGGACTGGGGCATAGACGAGCTCATCATCGAAGCTTCCTAGCGCCGACCGATCCCACACTATCTGAGGGACCCCCTTTGGTTTTTTTTTTCTTTCTCCAAACTGCGGCTTTGGTTTCCAACTCTATAGCCGCGTTTCCACTGGACTAGAATTTAACGATGGTGAAATTTCTAATAGTCAAATTTGACCGTCGTTCCCACTTGGACTTTTGAGTCGGCCAAATTTAACCGAGACGATGGTTAAAGTAACTGAGCTGGCAATATAACGGCTCATAAAGGTCAAGTCTCAGCCGGATACACAATGTACGTGTGTACATTTAGCGCACGATACGAAGCAGACGCTGTGCACAGTGCATGTACAGTACGTGTTACGTCTTAGGCCGGATGTGGTTTTTTACCGAGTCGCGTTTAACCGAGTGGTGCGTTTCCACTGGACTAATCGGCTCGGGTAAACTTACCTGGTCATTTTTACTGGGCAGAGGTTGCTCGGTAAAAGTAACCATATTGGACTCGGTTAAAGTAACTGGGAGAAATTTGACTGGGCCGTTTCCACTGGACTTATTTTGGTCAAAGTAACCACCGTCTCGGTTACTTTAACCGAAATAAGTCCGGTGGAAACATGCGGCTTATCTCTGGCACTGGCTTTGTCTCTCTCGTTTTATTATCTGAGAAACCAGTGCTCAATTTCATCAAACCTACCAATCGCAAGACGACCAATCGCAAGACGATGAGTGATGCACAGTAACCATGTGACTTGTACGAACCTACGACAGGTTTATTTATCGTAAGTTGAGTTACGATGCGCCATAAGGCTTTGTGAAATCCATCGCTGGTTGCGGTTCTGTGTAGAAAGTGATGCTTAGGTGCCTCGTTTGAAATAGAGAATCTGTTTCGTTTTTTCCGTAAATGGATCATGGAGACCTCTTTTTTTTAATGCCTAGCTTACTTTTAAATGAATATCCAAATTTGAAAAGGCCGGACATTTTTTATCCTAGCAGGACCTTTCTCAGAGGCAGAAGTGTGCAACATGTTTGCATATTATTTTAAATGGACGTTAGAAATTATGACGAAGCCGGGGTTTGGGGGAAGAAAAAGGGATTTGTCGTAAGGAAGGGGTTGTATCATTCCTAGTTGCGACAGTGCTGGATGATAGTGACCAAGAGGATGCATTGGAGACTGGCTAGACGAATGAGTTGTATCAGACATGCTCATGTAAGGTGTATCTGAGATACTGCGAGGGATGATAGTCTCTTAATGTCGCCATCACTGGTCAGTAACTTTTTGTCACAGGGAGGGGGAGGGAGGGACCATCAAACTTGCCAGGGGTCCAGCCTTTGTCGGCCTGTCGCTGGTTCACCGGTTGGTCACACTGGGAAAAAGAAGCGATCCCAGTTGCTTCTCAGATTTGGGAATCCTTGAGTGTCGTGCCCTTGACTCCCCTTCCCATAGATCCCTCAAGGTTGAATACAGTGGATCGCGCGGGACGAACATCCCAGGATCCATGAAAATTGTTTGGTATAGTACTACTACTACTACCTGGTGGACGCATCCGAGATGGATTACACTGGGCCATGCCAAATATCTCTAGCCCAACATCAATGTCTGCTATAATCATGCCCAATATCTCTTGCAATGCAGTCGATATGGTTCAGAGGTCGTCTCAAGGAAAACCTTGATCCTTGGCGCGAAAACAGCGGCCAGCAAAACGTGATCTGCGACTACTAGCCACAACAGAAGAAATGGGTGGAATATCACCATAGATCTCTGCTTTTGTTTTGTGCTCTCCCCAGCTGATAATTAGCTTAGTATAGTGGTCGTTTGTTACTATAACAGTTGCCGCTGCATATCCACGGACGTATATGTTGGGAGCCAAAGGGCATGTTGTTATATCCAAATGTTCATCATTGCGACATTCCACTGTACATGTGTCTGTCACTGTTTCAGTGTGTATGATAAGAGCCTTCCTTGTTCTTGTTGTTTTGGTTGGGGGTTTAGGGGGAGGAAAGGCAGGAAGAGGTTTTGAGAAACGCAGTGGCTGTGTTTACGGCAGTCGTCCATGTGGTTCCCTGACTTACTTAACAATACAATGTAATTGTCAGGATGTTAGCTATTGGAACCAGACTATCAACGAATAGTCTGGTTCAACCAGCCTGCAATGCTGACGAATACTTTCAAGTGAGGGAACCACACGGACGACTGCCGTAACAATAGCCACTGCGTTTGAGAAAAGTTGCGACAACTTTCAGCCAATTATGGCAATTTTTTTATATGGTCTGTAAATGTTTTCAAGGTGATTTTTTCCCTGCCCCCATAATTAAGTAACTAGTGAAGATGTGCTGTTTTGTTTTGTCATACTGTATCCATCGTTCCCCCACAAAATCTTCATTAGAAAATAATAGATATCTATGTTCTGAGGTATCTTTTTGTTTTGGATGCTATTTAGACAACCCTGAATGAATTCCTGAAATAGCTGTTGCCTCAATTTAATTTTTGGGCGATGAATACGGAAAGGATTTTGAAAGTAAATGGTGCATTCAACTTTACCACATGGGCAGAAGTATACTTTCATAATTATTCAGAACATGTCATACTGTTTATCCAATTCCTTTGAACTGATAGTTACACTGCTTTCAATAAAAGACATGACATCTGTAAGGAACCCTTTTGTGAATTTAAAATTGTGAATTTTCTTTTCAGAAATATCTTTTCATGCTTATGTATACTGTCTTGAACAGTTTAAAAAAAATTGTTCTCAGTCGACTTAGATGTACTGTAGTTTGATAATATCGAAACTGCACTCGCTCAAAACATACAATATCAGAAAAGATTGTCCATACTATTTTGTTGAAAGTTTATGAAACATCACTTGTTTATTGTATACATGTACGTTACAAAAAAAAAAGAGAAAAATTATTTACAGTCACGAAAACAGTCAAGTACGACACCAAATCTGTTAGAAAGATGATACCAAATCAGAAAAGTAATTATCTGTTTTTAACATACTGATAACAAAACAGAATAACTTTATCTTAGATGTTAGAATGTTCTGATACCATTTTCAGGTGTTGAGTTTAACCATAAGAAAAGAATTAAGACCCAATGAAGCGCTACACGCTGTTGATTTTTTTCTCGGGAAAACAGAGCTAAAACTTCATTTTACAAAAGATTTAGTAAAGGAAAAGAATCACTCAAAATACTCTTTTAATAGTAAACTATGCTGTACATGTCATGCAGTGGACGGGTTCTTCTTAATGAATAAAGGGGGTATGATTCCTTTTAAACAGTAAACAAGCTTTTAACCAAACAAGTGTCGTCTACCGTCTTGGGGTTATCTATGTGGTATGGTTGTAGCGCACGATCTCATCTAATGCGGCCTCTGATAGCAACCTGTGGCTTCTGACAGATATTTCCACGTCTGCACAGAAATGGCTACGACTTTATATTACGCCCAGTCTACGAGGTACCCCCTCGTTGATTCGGTGTGGAAGTTTTAAGCCGTAGCCAAAGTCATTCAGGCAGGAGGTTTGGGGGTGGGGGTGGGGGGGGGGGGTCGGGGGTCATCGGCCGGCTGAGCGGCTCAATGCTGTATTGCCTAGCTCATGATGGGAGTCAGGGTGTTTAACTGTCTCGGGGCGCCAGTCTAGCTCTCTGAACCCGGTTCTCCGTCTGGGTTCTCCTGCTGCAACTGTGGAAAGTACAACACACACACACAAGAGAGAAAAGTGAACAAGAGGCTTCAAGTCCCAGGTATAAAATGTAACTCCAGGTCTGTTCTGCTTACTAGCCCCTCATGCAGTCTGTTCCATTCCAAGCTAAGCTCGACCTCGTCCTCATTCAATGCTGGGGCATGCCCCCTCCTCCAGTCCAACCACAGTTGGCTTATCAGGAGCTGTATCACTGATAACCAGGCCTGCAACTTGTCCGCGGATCCGCGGATTTCCGCGTTTAATTTAATTCGGCCATTATTATTATTATTATTTTTTTTTAAATCAAAGTCATAAGTTGTCACAAACTACTCAGAATGCACCACAGAGCATCTTGAATCCAAAATTTTCCCGGGCCCTTAAGCAGGCCCCAAACCACACACCGTAAGGGCTTCGTGCTTCGCGCTCGCAGTTTCATTCGGACATTTTCCTCTTTTTTTACAATTCAAGAGTTGCATGCCTGGATAACGGCTCCTGATAAGCCAACTGTGGGTGGACTGGATAATCACCAGAAAGTCAAAAAGTGGCACCAATTTCCACGCGGCCACATGAACGATACCCCGGGCAGAATGCTGGTGTTAGGAAAATGCTTGAACAGACTAAGTACTTTGTAACTGGACACTGGCGGGTTGTTATGCATATGACGACACTGTGGTGGAGGGGTCATTTGTTATCAAGACCGAACTCGGTCCAAGTCTCAGAAAAATGAGACACGAGTTTCAAGTCGAGAGTCGTACAGGCTGGCTGCTTTATGTTTCGCCACTTCATGAACCCAGTGGACAATGCATAGCTGCCAAACTATCTTAATAGGAAATTAGGAATACTTAACTTCTACAAAAGAGGAATCACAGAGCAAACTACATTGGAATACCGGTAAATATGTATTTCCAAGCCAAAAATCGGAAACTCTTGTCAAGAGCTTGTAAAAAAAGTGATAATTTCTCACCCCCCCAAAAAGAGGAATGATTCCTCCAAAATAGAAATTTGGTTGGCAGCTATGGCAATGTGAATGGAGGGGTGGGGAGGGAGGGGGTGGGGAGGGAGGGGGAGGTGTATCTGACCTTTGCCCTCAGCTCTTTGTTCTCGTCCTGCAGCTGCTCCACCTTCTGCTGGAGTTCACTGACCTGGAGGCGTAGGGCCTCCACGTCTGCCGTCTCCGGCCCGGCCACGTTCAGGTGCTGCTTGAGGAAGCTGTGAGTTGACCGGGGGGTTAAGGCTAACCAATTCGTACAGGGAACTTTCCGAATTTCCGAGTTTTGCTAATGCACTGGGCCCTCCAAAACCTAGGCACCACTCTTGTCCTAGATCTTAATCTAAACAGAGACTCTATTCAGCCTACTACAAGACAATATGTAAGCCCATTTGCCTTTGAGAAAGGTCCTGCTCGGATCGAAACACTCAGGCATTTGCCAACATTTTTGCATGTATATTCAATGAGTGTTTACCCGGCTCGACTTGAAACACTGAGTGCTCAGTGCTTTGCCCGATGCCTGATGCCCAATGAAAAAATTCAGGCAGCTCAGGCAGGATTTGAACCTAACCACTTGACCACTGAGCTGGTCGAGGTCGTGTGGCGGATTCAAATATTGTAGAGCGGAGGGTACTGCATTGCATCATTTTGCATCGAGGAGAATGTATAATTTAATGAGGGTTTGCTCTGCTTGACTTGATAAACAGTGAGTGCTCAGTGTTTTTTTTGTATATTACTGTATAGGAAGGTTTGCGGTGAACACCATGTATCAGGTCTCTTAAAGGAAGAGGTATGGTTCTGAAAAGAACCTGAGGGTAACTCGACATTTCGACAAGTATGCTCTGGCCGTCATCAGGAGAATGTCTTAACGTCGAGTTACCCTCAGGTTCTTTTCAGAACCATACCTCTTCCTTTAAGAGACCTGATACATGGTGTTCACCGCAAACCTGATACATGGTGTTCACCGCAAACCTTCCTATATTGATTCACCCACCATGCAAAGCCTTAAGTCTCATTTATATTACTGTAAACAAACAAACAAACAAACAAGTAAATAAAAACAAAACAAGCAAACAAACAGAAACAATCGCAACTTGGACGGAATAGGAACTACTTGACCATCGACTTGGTCGAGATCATGTGGTGAATTTGAATCTACACTGAAGCTGACTGCAACTGCTACAGCCAATCATAGATTTGACAAGAGCAAGCTTTGGTCCTTGCGCAAACATCGTTTTGACGCCGTGAGCGCCAACCTCGCGGACCAACTCGAGCTTGCGTGCGCAACTGCGCATGCTAACAGCTTTGCACCTGCAGGCGTCAATCCGATGTTTGCGCAAGAACCCATGTTTGCCCTCGACAGATATGCCGCCATGCCAATCATTCAATATCGGCTAGGCCTATTGCTTGCTTCAACGTGCTGCCGCTTTAGCCACAAGGATACTCCAGAGCATTGTTGGGCTTCTCCGGCTCCTCGTAGAGCGAGACCAGGATCTTGGTGAGGGAGTCCAGGACACCGGCCTTCTCCAGGTACTTCCGGAACTCCTCTCTCTTGGAATCGGCTGGCTGCGCTCGCAGAAACGATACGGGAGAAAACAAATAATTAGAATCGACATTAAGTAGAGTTGGCTCAGGGAAAGTTTTGTAGCACTAACAGTAACAGTATCGGAAAGATGTCCCATTTAGCACGGCCCAATATCCAAGCACGGGTGTGACTGAATTGAGACTGCTCAAACGTCTTCATCTGACTGACAGAGCCTTGCTGTCCGTAGCCAAAACGGCGCAACCTTCCTGCCAAATCGTGTGCCAACAATTTGCCCTTTTGTCTATCCCATTCCCAATGATGATTAATAATTTCTGCTACATTATTGGGAAGATGTGATCACGCAATGTATCGCATTGGTATGGGAAAACACGTTTCAAATGTTCTCCCAATTTCTGTACATGAACATTATTTTATTTGAACCAGAGCAATTTTCTTGCTCTATGATTGAAGTTTGAACATTCACAAAACCAGGAAGGATTCAGAATGCAAAATGCAGAAAAGGGCCCAATGTCAAGGACTCATGATTTGTTTAAAGTTAAATGTAAAATCGGAAACACAGCCACTGCGAAAATTGTATTACTAGTATTATTAGTATTACAGTATTAATATTAATTATTACTTATTATTATTAATATTACTTATTAGTTCAGCCTCGTTGACTTTATCATTCATTAAATTTTGAAATGTTCCTCAATCCTCATATTCATAAATATGTGAAAATAAAACAGGACTAAGCCTCATAACCAAAAGTTAAGAACATTTCGACAAATACCAGGCTGTTTTTGCTCTGAAATTTGCTTGAATTTGAAGAACATGTAAAACGACAAGTTTCGTGATAGAGGGCGCACTCGCCAATGTCCACTGCAATTCCAACACACGGCAACAGTCACTGGTCAGCTCTCAACAGCTCAGACACGGAGACCAACTCTAAATTGCAGTTTTTCAGTTTCTATACATTTTTGTTCGCAAGGAAAAGAGACAATTTCAAGGTGAAATACGCACCTTAAACATTTTTTAGACTTCTTCGGGGTTTTCAGAGCTGAAAAACGAAGAAATTGGCTGTATTTCGTGGGTACGTTCAACGTTCACGCCGGTCTACAGGTTGCTATGCATTTCGTGCGCAAATTGATTGGAATTACTTCGAATCAATAAGAAGTTTTTATTTGTGAAAAACAGTAAAGGAAATATTTGTTTAAATTCAATTAAACAATTTAAAAATATTTTAAATGATGATTTATTTATTTTTTAAATAAGTAGATTAATTCTATTTGAAATAATTCTAAATAAAATGCAAAGGGATTTTAATCAATTTTCACATAACGAATGTCAAAGTTCGAATCGGCCTGAAAGTTTTGATCGGCAGAGGGCGCTGTCCAAAGTTGTGTTCCGTGAAATTTGGAAGAAAAAATAAATAATTTGTTTGACAGCCTTCGTGATTTGAGCGAGTTGTTTTGGGCCGTCAATTTCTCCC
The DNA here is from genome assembly GCA_949987565.1 of Luidia sarsii. NCBI lineage: Eukaryota > Metazoa > Echinodermata > Asteroidea > Paxillosida > Luidiidae > Luidia > Luidia sarsii. The sequence goes on along the minus strand of OX465114.1, from coordinate 16,327,498 downwards.
CCTCGCTGACAACTGACAGCGTCCGGCCGACGACGAAAAAAGGTGATGGCCGGAGGACGGAGAGGCCCAGGCAGGCCCCAGCTCAGTCGCACCGCCCCGCCGCCCCCGATGCACGCCACAAATGTGCTGGGAAATTCGGGCCAAACGATGACTACGACCATCCGACACAGGTCAGGAGTGCTGCATGCACCATACGGACAGCTCGTGCTGTTTTAAAATTGAAGTTTGCACGGAAGTAGCCGCTTAATTCGGCTAATTTCTTTCACTTTATTAACACATTTTACTTTCATTTTTATGATGACAGCTTTTTAAAGGGAAGTTGAGCAAAACATATTGATACTTAACGTAATACTAATAATGGTCTTTTTGTTTTACTATTTACTATTTTTTTATTTTTGGTTTTAATATTTTTTTTATCATAATTTTTGTTGGGGTTGTTCTGTTGAGGAAATCCTTTTGCCAACTAAAATTAAATCATGCTCAAAAAACCAAGTACACTTAAATGTATAGTAACTGTGCCTGTAGTGTAGTACTGTAGTAGTCCGAGTAAATTTGGCCCGACAAGCCACCCAACCCTCCAAATTCCAAATTTCGATGATAAAAAAAGGGTGACTTGTCGGGTCCAGTTACTAGGACAATGTCTGTAGCCCTTTTACTCCTGTTTAAAGATGTTTAATTTTGATCATCGTACATCGTACATACACGTACCTCTGTGTGTACTCGGACCATTGCAGACCAAACTGACACGTTCCACTTTAGGCGGGGGAAGGCAGTAAATCCACGGCGTATGATATTGTGAGTCCTGCTCTGCCAGTTTTGGTTTCTCAAACTCCTTCCAAGACTTTGAAGGATTCATCTCATATTTCTACTCTTTTTTGGGGGGGGGGCATTGTATGAGCGTGGTATACCCCCATATTGGTAGTACCAGAGGTCTCGGGTTCAAGTCCCAGTCCAGTCCAAGTTTTCTTTGTCATTTTTCAGAAAATGTTCAAAATTTCCCAGTCATTATTTCCTTTTTAAAATTTATTTTTGGTTATTTTTCTCTCCAGGAATGGGCCCGGTGCAGTTCCGGCCTCTGCCCCTCTCACCACCCTGATCACCATCACCCCCATCCGGCACCCGGCCATCCCGCTCCTGCCCGTGGAGGGCAGCCTGACCTTTGAGGTCACCGTGGTGCTCTACCTGCTGACGGTACTCTTCCTCCAGTACGTCAACATCTACAAGACGGTCTGGTGGCTGCCTCTCTCCCCCTCCCAGACGGCCATGGTGAGTGCATGCAAGGGGGCTGGATGCGCGGTAGCCGGGCGGAACCAGACTGGACTATTATCACTGTGACATTACGATTGCAGGATTTCATTCTCTCGGGATATCATACTCACTCCAGCGATTCTGTGTTAGTGTGTAATCTTTCATCAGAATATTTTTATTATTTCAAATATTATCTTCTTTTTCTATATGTTTGACTCGTTTTGTTTTATTGTATTTATAATTTGAATTGATATTGTTTATTCATGTTTTTATATTGTGATGTTATCTAATATTGACACAATGTTGTCTATTGAAGTTTTTATGTGTGTATGCATTCATGATTTTTTTTTGTATTTATTGTAAATTTTACCGCAATTTGGCCTTGGGCCTTGGGCCAAGAGAGTAAAAAAAAATAAAAAAATCAAATCAAATTATTTCAGCCTGGCGTTTCAATCGTAGCAGGACCTTTCTGCCTTTGCGAAAGGTCCTGCTACGATTGAAACGTAAGGCCCTTCTCATTCTTGATATTCACATTTGGGTCATTTTAGTCAGTAAGCAGTTTGTAACAACTGTGCATAATTATTACTGTGGTACATTTCCTTTGTAAACCACAGCATCACAAATTGAGCCCTAGTCATGTAGCTGTATAGTAGCTGTGTAATATCCAGTATAATAATAATAATGACCAGTATCACTATAATTAAGCTCAAAACTAATTAAGCATTGCACTGAAAAATTGGCAGTGATGATAAAGTTAGTAACCTGATCAGGATGATCAAGTTCAGTGAGCGGACACTGCGAACTAGTCACATTACAGTCATGGATGACATGGCTATGAGTGTGGATTTCACCGCACGCACAGAGGTCTGAGTCTTCGATAACCCCCACTCGCTGCCATTCAAGATTCTCTTGCTTCTGACTGGCCTCTTTTACAAATTACCCCCACCTTTGCCTCATCCCAACATTCGGAAGCTTTTTTCCCATGAACAAAATCTCAAACATTAGAGGGTCTGAAGTTCCGATCCTAGCAGGACCTTTCCCAAAGGCAAAGGGGCAGTTGCCTCACTTTGCCTTTGAGAAAGCTAGGATCGTAACGTCAGGCCCTCTTACTTTTGAGATTTATGCATGGCAGGTAATTTTATTCAGTGAGCAGTTTGCAACAGTTTTTTTCTATTTACTCCATGAACAAAATCAAGTTAAATACCCACAAACAGAGCATCCCCTTGTCACTTTCACAACTGGTTCTCGTTCTCTTGCATCTGATTGACGCTTTTCGTTTCTCTTTCTTCTCCTCTCTCAGAATCTGTATCTTATTGACCCCTATCTGGTGATGTTTATCGTCATCGTGCTGACCAGACGTCTGGTGTGGAGCTTTGTCACGGAGGTGAGTGTAGTCGGTCTACCCATTCAGGCAGTGGGGGCAGTGGTCGGAGAGATGAAGGCAAAGATAAGCAACTGCCCCTGGTCATTGCCTTGGTGTACCCTGATCACTGCCTTGGTGTACCCTGATCACTGCCTTGGTGCCCCTGGTCATTGCCTTGGTGCCCCCTGGTCATTGCCTTGGTGTACCCTGGTCATTGCCTTGATGCCCCTGGTCACTGCCTTGGTGCCCCCTGGTCACTGCCTTGGTGTACCCTGGTCATTGCCTTGGTGTACCCTGGTCATTGCCTTGGTGTACCCTGATCACTGCCTTGGTGTACCCTGATCACTGCCTTGGTGCCCCCTGGTCATTGCCTTGGTTTACCCTGGTCACTGCCTTGGTGCCCCCTGGTCACTGCCTTGGTGCCCCTGGTCATTGCCTTGATGTACCCTGATCACTGCCTTGGTGCCCCTGGTCATTGCCTTGGTGCCCCTGGTCATTGCCTTGGTGCCCCTGGCCATTGCCTTGGTGTACTCTGGTCACTGCCTTGGTGCCCCTGGTCATTGCCTTGATTCCCCTGGTCGTTGCCTTGGTGCCCCTGGTCATTGCCTTGGTGTTCCCTGGTCACTGCCTTGGTGCCCCCTGGTCACTCCCTTGGTGCCCCTAGTCATTGCCTTGGTGCCCCTGGTCATTGCCTTGGTGTACTCTGGTCACTGCCTTGGTGTACTCTGGTCATTGCCTTGGTGTACCCTGATCACTGCCTTGGTGTACCCTGATCACTGCCTTGGTGCCCCCTGGTCATTGCCTTGGTTTACCCTGGTCACTGCCTTGGTGCCCCCTGGTCACTGCCTTGGTGCCCCTGGTCATTGCCTTGATGTACCCTGATCACTGCCTTGGTGCCCCTGGTCATTGCCTTGGTGCCCCTGGTCATTGCCTTGGTGCCCCTGGCCATTGCCTTGGTGTACTCTGGTCACTGCCTTGGTGCCCCTGGTCATTGCCTTGATTCCCCTGGTCGTTGCCTTGGTGCCCCTGGTCATTGCCTTGGTGTTCCCTGGTCACTGCCTTGGTGCCCCCTGGTCACTCCCTTGGTGCCCCTAGTCATTGCCTTGGTGCCCCTGGTCATTGCCTTGGTGTACTCTGGTCACTGCCTTGGTGTACTCTGGTCATTGCCTCGGTGTACCTGGTCATTATTGTGATATATGTATCCATGACCACAGTATTGGCGTCCCTACATGATCTTGCGAATCCCCTAGAACATCAGGGATGTAAGACTTCCGGAAATTTCCAGATTTGATATCAAAAAGGTATCTCCAACTGCTAATTTTTATCTATTAAAACCCTACAAACTGAAGGACGCCTGCACCCCTGCCATGAATCTCTCGGTCGCGTAAGCGCTCACTCCCAGTCGCATCTCTCGGCCGCGTAAGCGCTCACTCGCAGACGCACAATTTATTGGCCTTCAGTGATTTTCAGGAACTGATTTCGTCGGTCACTTACATCCCTGGAACATTAATCCAGTCAAACATTTGTCTGTAGCGCTCACGGCTGACTCCTCGATGGATAATCCTTTCCATCATCTTCCTCAAATGTGGGGTTTTTTTTTCTCTCTCCCGCAGGTCTTCAAAGACGCCAGAGTCTTCTCCGTCCTCTACTACCTGGTCCGATCCCTCAAGGTCCTCCTCATCGTCGGCATCCTGGGCCTGGCCGTCTGGTCGCTATGGAAACTGTTCCTCAGCAACTCGCCGCTCAACCTGTTCTTCCTAGCCTACCCGTGAGTATGAGGCAGAGAAAGAGAGCGGTTGTGATGCCATCACCAGGTGGAATTTTTTTTTTTTAAATGGCAGACTACCACTTTTTGTTTCGGTCGAGGTCGACTTGGGCAGAACTGAATTACATCTTTGCTGTTTGTTTTGGTTCAATCTGATTTGATCCCCCCCTCTCTCTCTCTCGCTCTCTTCCCCCGCATCCCCTTCCCTCACCTCTCCAGGCTGGTGTCGTACTTCCTCCTCTACGGCCTGACCTTTGACCTGAACAAGTCGGTCTTCGGCATGGTGCTCCACCGGCTGTGGCCCCGGGGCGAGACGGCCGGGGCGGGAGCGGCGGGAGTCGGGTCAGCGACGTCAACGACGACGACATCATCATCATCATCATCCTCATCGCCCTCCTCCTCCTCCTCGTCAGTATCCTCGTCCTCGTCAAACCACGGCCAGGCCTCGGTGAAGGCCGTCTCGGGGCCGGGGCCGGGGTCGGCGTTGGTGGGGCCCGGTCTGACCAGCACGCTGGAGGGCCTGCAGCACAAGTGCACTCACGTGCCGGTGGAGGTGCGCAAGGAGGCGGACGTGCTCAAGTACGACTTCAATGCCCGCATGAAGAGCGTGCTCTTCAACTCCATGGTCTGCGCCTACTACGTGGGCTTTGTGCCCATCTGCTTCTTGCAGGTGAGCCAGCCCTCCGCCCGCCTCCCCCCCCCCCAAAAAAAAAAAATAAAAATAAAAATCACCCTCATCCTGCTGACGCACTCTGGAGAAAAAAACATCAGAAATATATCCTTGGATGTATAGCAATCTCCCCTTTTTTTAGAGGGATGTTAGACAGGGTTTTATTTGGTGTGTGTTTTTATTTTTTTATTTTATGTCAAACAGGTATCTCAAACTGCTCATTTTTATCTGTTAAAGGCCCAATACAACATTGGGAAGATCATTAAACATCAATGTCCACGGATTTCCGTCTAATTTACACAGTTTGTAGATGGTCATGATAGAATCCTCATGTTGAAAATCTGACGGTTTGGGATGCTGTACTTCCCTAGAAATCATCACTCAAGCATCAACAATTAGTTTATTACTGTTTTTTACAGTTTTTCGACTTGATCAGATCATCATTGGAGCTAAAACCTTCGCAGGATTTTTTTTCTTATGTTTAATGATTTAACACACAAACTGTGGCAATCTTTTGACCTTTACCAATGTTGTATAGGGCCTTCAAAAGGGATCTAAGACTTCTAGAAATGGCATGATTTTTTTTATTTTTTATTATTTTTTTTTTTTTCATGTCAAACAGGTATCTGAAACTGCTCATTTTTATCTGTTAAAACCCTAAAAAACTGAAGGGCGCCTTCACCCCTGCCATGAATCTCTCGGTCGCGTAAGCGCTCACTCGCAGTCGCACAACTTATTGGCCTTCAGTGATTTTCAGGACATGACTTTTGTCAGCCACTGTTTTTAGGAAAGGGAAAGTGAAATGAGATTTGAAATGTTTTCACGGTGAGAATATCAGACGTGATAGGTTTGCGGTATAAACGCCGTGCAAAATTCTCAGTTGTGAGTATGAGTATGTGTGGTTCTGAAACAAAAGGGAAAGTTACTCAGAGAATTTTGTTTGAACAAAGTTACAGCGTGCCTATCTGCTTGTCCCAATGAGCAATCACGATTCCAAAGCCACAGGGCTAAGAAAGATCTGGGGATGCCTAGCAGTCCAATTTTTATTTTTTTATTTTTTAGGGGGGGGGGATCGGAAACTAACTAGGAAAGTTTCTGTAGCAATTGCTAGCATGTATCTTGTTGGCTCTGTGTCCATCCGCTTCTTGCTGGATGACCCAGGACTCGGACTCAAACTCGTCCAGGATGACTCGGGACTCTGACTCGGGACTTGAGAGTTGTGACTCGTACTCTCTGACTCAAAAGACATGCCCTGCAATGTGGTCAGGGAAAACCCCCGTTGAATTCCATACTCACCAATAACCCTAATCTTTCCTCTGCCTCTTTTTGTCTTCCTCTTCTTCTTCTTTTCCTGTGGGCCCAGCCCTCCATGTACCTGGACCTGTGGTGGGCCTGCATCATGATAGCCTTTGTCTGGATCAACTCCTTCATCATGTTCAGCTCGCACTTCTTGCCCGCCTACTACTGCGACACCTTGCACCAGTGCTCCCTGCACCTGGGCAAGTGGCAGAAGGTGGAGCACGGCTACAGCAACACGCCCCAGCACCTGTGAGTGGAGATCCCTCCCACCCCTCCCCCTATAGCGTCCCTACCCCCATAGCATCCCTACCCCCATAGCATCCCTCCCCCCATAGCATCCCTACGCCCATAGCGTCCCCACAGTTGGCCCTGTCCCCAAGTGCTTGGTGTATTTTTTTATTTATTTATTTTCCTTTTTCCACTCGCAGGTGGTCGGACACCACAGTGTGGCCCCAGGGTGTGCTGGTCAGGTACAACAAGGGCCTGTACAAGGCCATGGGCCAGCAGAACGTGGCCCTCCCGTCAGATGGTTCCTATGCAAGGTTCTATGTAAGTATGACAACAGTGATCGCTTGACTGTCACACCGGAGATGGGGAATTGGGGAATTGTGTGAAATGAATTTCTCGTTTGAATGTTACGTCGAAAAGAAGGTGATATACAAAAATGTTGCAAACTTTGAAAAGAAGTTAAACAAATCGACGAGAAACTTACTGGGATGTGTGCGAAAGACAGGCCTGTCCACTCTCTGATTCTGATTGTTTTCTGAGACACGTTTACCAAATCTCTGTCTCTCCTGTCTCCCCCCTTTCTCCCTCTCTCTCTCACTCTACATGTATGTCTCCTCTCTCTCCCCCACCTCTCTCCTCTCTCACTATCTCCCTCATTCTCTCACTCTTGCTCTTCTCTCTCCTCTCCTCTTCTCTCTTTCCCCTCTCTCCTCTCTCTCCTCTCTCTCCTCTCTCCTCTTTCTGCTCTCTCCCCTCTCTCCCACTCTCCCATTCCCTCCCTCTCTCTCCTCTCTCTCTCTTTCCCCCCTCTCTCTCGCTCTCTTCCCCCCCCCCTCTCTCTCTCTCTCCCCTCTCTCTCTCACTCTCTTTCCCCCCGCTCTCTCCCCCCCCTCTCTCTCTCTCTCTCTCTCTCTCTCTCTCTCTCTCTCTCTCTCCCCCCTCTCTCTCTCTCTCTCTCTCTTCCTCCCTCCCTCTCTCTGTCACTCTCTTTCCCCCCCTCTTTCTCCTCTCTCTCCCCCTCTCCCATTCCCTCCCTCTCTCTCCCCCCCCCCTCTCTGTCACTCTCTTCCCCCCTCTCTCTCTCTCTTTCCCCCTCTCTCTCACTCTCTTTTCCCCTCTCTCTCTCTCTCCCCTCTCTATCTCACTCTCCCTCCCCCCTCTCCTCTCTCTCTCTCCCTCCCTCTCTCTCTCACTCTCTCTCCCTCCCTCTCCCTCCCTCTCTCTCTCACTCTCTCTCCCTCCCTCTCTCTCTCCCTCTCTCTCCTCCACACAGTTCATGTTCCACCAGCCTCTCAGGGTGCTGAACGGCCTGCTCAGCCTGCAGGTGGGCGTCATTCTGTTCCAGCTCTACCTCCTGGCCATGCACTCACACTGGAACCACGTCATCTCCCTCTCCCTCCTCCTCTTCTGCAACTACTACGTCCTCTTCAAGCTCCTGCGCGACCGCTTCATACTGGGCCAGGCCTACCACATCAAGGAGCAGGAGGTGGAGTAGGCGTGAGAGGCGGGGGAGAGGTGGAACACGATTATTAGAGATGGGAATGAAAACAGAACGCAATTTGAAAAATGCGTAGGACCTGACAGTTTTGATCCTTTCCTCAATGCCTTGGGTTTTTTTTAAGAAAGGTCCTGCCAGGCTGAATGCCTGTTTAGAAAGGTCCTGCTAGAAGATTTTCTCTTCGGATCGTTCACAAAGAATTCCTGGCAACATACATGTACCGTACAAGTATCGCACAAAAGATTTTCGCATGAAAATATTTGCCTTAAAAAAAAAATATGTACGCACTGTGGTAATGAATTGCCCCATTTGTCTGGAGATTTTGGTCACACGCAAACATGAAAGGGGAGTAGTTCATAGTCTTTTACCGGCACAGTCGAATTTTAAACTTGAAATTCTGGGCCACCAGCATTTCTCTCGTGGTTCGGCTGACCACCTCAGTGAGGTAGAAACTTAAGGGCCAAGCTCCACATTTATTCCAAATTTTAGAATTTCTGAATTTTTTTGTACGGCTTTTCTGAAGACGGTTTATCTGAAGTCCGGCCTCCAAAACTCACCCTCCCATGTGTTTTTTTTTTTTTTTTTTTTTTTTTTAATAAATAAAACGTGGGAAAGAGTCAACTGTCAACAAAAATTTTGAAGAAAAGAAAAATTGCAAAGAAAATTCTGCCTGTACCGGGGCTTGAACCAGAGACCTCTGGCTTGAAGTACCGGCACTCTTACAAGCAGGGAACATCATCTCCATGAGATTTTGGAAGGTCGCAATCTAAGGGCTGGATACCTCGGGTGGTCAGAGGTCACGGGTTCAAGTCCCGGTCCGGTCAAATTTGTTCTCTGCCAATTTTTTTTCAATTTGATTTATTTTTTATTTTTTATTTTTTTTCTCGAAGCGTAGATTCCTAGCATTGGTAGTGTAAAAGAAATGACTATTTTTGTAAGGCACCTTCACCTTTAGTCCTGGCGATAAATGCCTCTCACATCTCCAAAACTATTTTCATAAAACAGACCAAGCGGAGACGCAAGGGTTTTGTAAATAGCCAACACACGTACGTACCTTCTCGTCTCTGAAAAAAACCTCGGGCAACGATGTTGTTTTTACTGTGGGTAGGTTACAGTTTTATTTGGTTTCTTCTTCAGCCAGTACTACATTGTTGGAAATCGTTGTGGTTGCTTGCAATAGAGGTTTTTTTTTTCAGTCGCATGGTTTTTGATGTTCAGCGTTCAATTCACGCGGAACGCGCGTGCCTTCGAGTCATCAAATGTCCAATGGAAATACTCCGATTCGATATTTGCACGCGCTTTTGCGGATTTGGACCGCTCCTGCGGACACGCTATTTAGCCTTTGGCGGTCAGGTGACGTCATGTGAAAAAAAAAACCTCTATAGCTCTAACGTAACCAACTTTGCGAATCGGACTCAGATGCGGTCGTGTGGTGTGTCGGGAACATTGTAGGGTTAGGGTTACAGTGTGGAGCCACGATTGGGGAGGATTTCAAAAGATGTGACAAGCGACCGTGTTGAAGAAAGGAAACAAATTTCATAAAAGGCCACAACACAAAATTACCAGCATCCTTATATCTTAACATGTTCTATCAATTGCCATTTTTTCCCTGAAACAATTTGAACCATATTAGTAAATTCAATCATACCATTCAATGCCATTTTTTTTTTTTTTACAAATTAAATGTGCATGTAATTTGATTATGGGGGCTGTATATAAAATGATGATTTTTTTTTTTTTTGGGGGGGGTGGGTAATGCTGCATCATGGGATGAACCCGGTGGAAAAGACTAGGATCAAGTAATCCATGTTACTGGCTATGGCTTGGGCCCTTAACCAAGGGCTTATCTGTGCGCAGGCTATATCCATGGCAACCATCAAAGCCCGTAGCGGTAGCCATTATTTTCAGATCCCGTCCAAGCGGTCTCTTCCAGTGAGTTTACGACAGTTAACAACTGCGCTCGTTTATGCGATGAATCATCGCAAGTTTTTTCGATCGGCACTTTTTTTTCTCTCCTTACGATTGTATATTAATCACCTGGGCTGGTTCTTTGCAGCGAGAGAGCTGAACATTTAGCCAAAGTCGTTGGACAATCAGCGGGGTTTTTTTGTAAGATAATTTCTGTAATTGCACTGCCTTCGTGATTGAGTGTTCAGTTGAGTCACGCACGGATTTGCCCGACTGGAGACTCTGTTGCTATGTCATGTGACCTGAGGTCGTGACCCCTTGGTACAGGGCCGTACAGCCTTCAAAAAGAATGCTGAAAAATTGCAGGTGTGGAAACCAATCAAGGAAGCCAGAGATTCGTTAAAAGGGCCCACAAACCCACTCCAGATTTTTTGCCGATATTTCCGTGGAAGGTGTTCCTACAGGGCTCCGAATGTCACAAAGTGATGCACAAGGAGCAGGTCTAGCATGTCTAGTAACTGAAGAATCTTACTGGACATGAAATTGTTTTACAATATCTGAATGACTGAATGTCATTTTGTTTACGGTGCAAGGAAAAAAGACACTAGACAGCTGGTCAAGTTCGGTCACACTCGGCACTAGACCGACGGCGTAATCACTTGACTTGGTCTATGATCTAGTGGATATTTCGAGCCCTACCAGTATAAAAGCATGAGTGTGGATTAATGCCATCGTCGCCATCCACACCCAGTGTATGTGTGGATAGAGTCCGGGTACTAGACCTCTTTACTGCACCTCTGATCCACTCACCTTCTTTAGGCTGTCCTAATTCATTTGGCTATGGCTAGGAAGATCACACAGCACAAGGGGAAACTGCATGTAGCCACTAGCCAGTGGCTTCCATAGACCCGTTTGCAAATTACAGCCATAGCTAATGATTTCAGACTGGCCCTAAGCCACACACTTGAAGATCATGTTGGTATTGTATTTGTATCAGCTCAATTTTGCTGTCCTATTTTTTTTTTTTCAATGTTGAAACAAATCTTTTATATTTTGATCATGAATATAAATGTTTTCTGCCGGCAAATGGTCGAGTTTAGTTTTCTTTTGTAAATCAGTTCCTTTAAAAAATAAAATTAAGAATTTCTTCAATCAATCTTTTTAGAAGAAAAAAAAGCCATAATTAGTTGGCCATTCTCTAGTTTTAATTTCTACGAACAAAATTAAAGAGTATCCTGTTTAGATGAGATTGTAGCGAAATGGGATCACAGTATAATGAATGTGATGTCCTTTGAAACACCTTGTTCACCTTGCAAGGTGAAGCATCCGTTTGGTGAGACGGTTTTAGTCGGAAGGAAAGAGGCCAAATCTCGCCAACCTACGTGTAGTTCTCTCTTATTTGTGCTTCCAAGCTCGGTTTTGTTTTTTCGTGGTTTTTTTTTTTTTTTTAGAAAGGCGGGTTGCTTTTTTCTTTCTTTCTTGTTCTCCTGAGCTTTAGTTTTTGTACTGTACGTTCATTTTCAGCTCATGATGATGAATGGGTTTCTGCACTCGTTTCCTTCTGGCGACTATTTATTAAAGATTGCCTCTGTGCAAGAAAAAAGAAAGCCGTGCCCTCAATCTGTTGTTGTTGTTGTGGAGAGTGTCAATCGGGTTTCCCCAACCCCACACCTTGTTTTGTTGTTGGGGGACTTTTGAAGTGAAATCCAGACTTAAAGCCCCTACACAGCATTGGTAAGATCGAAAAACATTTTTTAAAGGTCAAAAATTTATAAACAAATTACAAGGGGGTTACCCTTGTAATTTTTTGGTTTTTCCCTGGTGCTTTGATTGAGTAAATATGATCAGAAATGTGTTGTAAGGGCACACAGGAGTTTGCTGAGTAATTTTGATGCAAATCTGAAAACTTTTTTTTTCAGGTAAAAAATTGATAAAAATGACAAGGGGTTAGCCTTGCCATTTGGGCCAATTTCTGACAAAAAAATCTAAATTTTTCCCTGGTGCTTTGATTGAGTAAATATGATCAGAAATGTGTTGTAAGGGCCCACAGAAGTTTGCTGAGCAATTTTCAAGCAAATCTAAACACATTTTTCAGGTCAAAAATTGATAAAAATGACAAGGGGTTAGCCTTGCCATTTGGGCCAATTTGTGACCAAAACAAATCCAAATTTTTCCCTGGTGCTTTGATTGAGTAAATATGATCAGAAATGTGTTGTAAGGGCCCACAGAAGTTTGCTGAGCAATTTTCAAGCAAATCTAAACACATTTTTCAGGTCAAAAATTGATAAAAATGACAAGGGGTTAGCCTTGCCATTTGGGCCAATTTGTGACCAAAACAAATCCAAATTTTTCCCTGGTGCTTTGATTGAGTAAATATGATCAGAAATGTGTTCTATGGGCCTACATGAGTCTGCTGAGCAATTTTCATGCAAATCTGAAAAACATGTTATTTATGTCAAAAATTGATAAATATGACAAGGGGTTAGCCTTGCCATTTGGGCCAATTTGTGACCAAAGAAATCAAAGTTTTTTCCTGGTGCTTTGATTGGGTAAATATGATCAGAAATGTGTTCTATGGGCCCACAGGAGTCTGCTGAGCAATTTTCATGCAAATCTGAAAATGTTTTTTTTCAGGTCAAAAATTGATAAAAATGACAAGGGGTTAGCCTTGCCATTTGGGCCAATTTGTGACCAAAGAAATCAAAGTTTTTCCCTGGTGCTTTGATTGAGTAAATATGATCAGAAATGTGTTCTACGAGCCCACATAAGTCTGCTGAGCAATATTCAAGCAAATATGAAAATATAATTTTTGGGTGAAAAAATGATAAAAATGACAAGGGGTTAGCCTTGGCATTTGGGCCAATTTGTGACCAAAAAAATCCAATTTTTTCCCTGGTGCTTTGATTGAGTAAATATGATCAGAAATGTGTTGTAAGGGTCCACAGGAGTTTGCTGAGCAATTTTCAAGCAAATCTAAACACATTTTTCAGGTCAAAAATTGATGACAAGGGGTTAGCCTTGCCATTCGGGCCAATTTTTTTATCCAAAAAATAAAAGTTTTTCCCTCGTGTTTTGATTGAGTAAATATGATCAGAAATGTGTTGTGAGGGCCCACAGGGGTCTGCTGAGCAATTTTCATGCAAATCTGAAAACATTTTTTTCAGGTCAAAAATTGATAAAAATGACAAGGGTTAGCCTTGCCATTTGGGCCAATTTGTGATTAAAGAAAATAAAGTTTTTCCCTAGTGCTTTGAGTGAGTAAATATGATCAGAAATGTGTTCTATGGGCCCACACGAGTCTGCTGAGCAATGTTCATGCAAATCTGAAAATATTTTTTTCAGGTCAAAAATTGATAAAAATGACAAGGGGTTAGCCTTGCCATTTGGGCCAATTTGTGACCAAATAAATCAAAGTTTTTCCCTGGTGCTTTGATTGGGTAAATATGATCAGAAATATGTTCTACGAGCCCACAGAAGTCTGCTGAGCAATTTTAATGCAAATCTGAAAACATTTTTTTCAGGTAAAAAAATTGATAAAAATGACAAGGGGTTAGCCTTGCCATTCGGGCCAATTTGTGACCAAAGAAAACAAAGTTTTTCCCTTGTGCTTTGATTGAGTAAATATGATCAGAAATGTGTTCTACGAGCCCACATGAGTCTGCTGAGCAATATTCAAGCAAATATGAAAATATAATTTTGGGGTGAAAAAATGATAAAAATGACAAGGGGTTAGCCTTGCCATTCGGGCCAATTTGTGACCAAAGAAATCAAAGTTTTTCCCTGGTGCTATGATTGAGTAAATATGATCAGGAATGTGTTCTAGAGGCCCACAGGAGTTTGCTGAACTATTTTCAAGCAAATCTAAACACATATTTTTCAGGTCAAAAATTTATAAAAATTACAAGGGGTTAGCCTTGCCATTTGGGCCAATTTGTGACCGCAAAAAAAATATTTTTTTCCCTGGTGCTTTGATTGAGTAAATATGATCAGGAATGTGTTCTAGGGGCCCACAGGAGTCTGCTGAGCAATATTCATGCTAATCTGAAAACTTTTTTTTTTCAGGTAAAAAAATCATAAAAATGACAAGGGGTAAAAAATGACAAGGGGTTAGCCTTGCCATTTGGGCCAATTTGTGACCAAAGAAATCAAAGTTTTTCCCTTGTGCTTTGATTGGGTAAATATGATTAGAAATGTGTTCTATGGGCCCACAGGAGTCTGCTGAGCAATTTTCATGCAAATCTGAAAACATTTTTTTTTCAGGTCAAAAATTGATAAAAATGACAAGGGGTTAGCCTTGCCATTTGGGCCAATTTGTGACCCACAAAATTATTTTTTTCCCCTGGTGCTTTGATTGAGTAAATATGATCAGAAATGTGTTCTATGGGCCCATATGAGTCTGCTGAGCAATTTTCAAGGAAATCTGAAGACATTTTTGTTCAGGTCAAAAATTGATAAAAATGACAATTGCCATTTGGGCCAATTTGTGACCAAAGAAATCAAAGTTTTTCCCTAGTGCTTTGATTGAGTAAATACATGTATGACCAGAAATGTGTTCTATGGGCCCACAGGAGTTTTCTTAGCAATTTTCAAGGAAATCTGAAGACATTTTGTTTCAGGTCAAAAATTGATAAAAATGACAATTTCTGACCAAAAAAAATTTCTTACCAAAAAAAATCAAGTTTTTCCCTAGAGCTTTGATTGAGTAAATATGATCAGAAATGTGTTCTATGGGCCCACAGGAGTCTGCTGAGCAATTTTCATGCAAATCTGAAAAAAGCAAATTCAGGTCAAAAATTGATAAAAATGACAAGGGGTTAGCCTTGCCATTTGGGCCAATTTGTGACCAAAGAAATCAAAGTTTTTTCCTGGTGCTTTGATTGGGTAAATATGATCAGGAATGTGTTCTACGGGCCCACACGAGTCTGCTGAGCAATGTTCATGCAAATCTGAAAATATTTTTTTCAGGTCAAAAATTGATAAAAATGACAAGGGGTTAGCCTTGCCATTTGGGCCAATTTGTGACCAAATAAATCAAAGTTTTTCCCTGGTGCTTTGATTGGGTAAATATGATCAGAAATGTGTTCTACGAGCCCACATGAGTCTGCTGAGCAATATTCAAGCAAATATGAAAATATAATTTTTGGGTGAAAAATTGATAAAAATGACAAGGGGTTAGCCTTGCCATTCGGGCCAATTTGTGACCAAAGAAATCAAAGTTTTTCCCTGGTGCTATGATTGAGTAAATATGATCAGGAATGTGTTCTAGAGGCCCACAGGAGTTTGCTGAACTATTTTCAAGCAAATCTAAACACATTTTTTTCAGGTCAAAAATTTATAAAAATTACAAGGGGTTAGCCTTGCCATTTGGGCCAATTTGTGACCGCAAAAAAATATTTTTTTCCCTGGTGCTTTGATTGAGTAAATATGATCAGGAATGTGTTCTAGGGGCCCACAGGAGTCTGCTGAGCAATATTCATGCTAATCTGAAAACTTTTTTTTCAGGTAAAAAAATCATAAAAATGACAAGGGGTAAAAAATGACAAGGGGTTAGCCTTGCCATTTGCGCCAATTTGTGACCGCAAAAAAATATTTTTTTCCCTGGTGCTTTGATTGAGTAAATATGATCAGGAATGTGTTCTAGAGGCCCACAGGAGTCTGCTGAACAATTTTCGTGCTAATCTGAAAAGGTTTTTTTCAGGTAAAAAATTGATAAAAATTACAATTGCCATTAATTTTGGGCCAATTTGTGACCAAAGAAATCAAAGTTTTTCCCTATTGCTTTGATTGAGTAAATACATGTATGACCAGAAATGTGTTCTATGGGCCCACAGGAGTTTGATTAGCAATTTTCAAGGATATCTGAAAACATTTTTTTCAGGTCAAAAATTGATAAAAATGACAAGGGGTTAGCCTTGCCATTCCGGCCAATTTGTAACCAAAGAAATCAAAGTTTTTCCTGGTGCTTTGATTGGGTAAATATGATCAGAAATGTGTTCTATGGGCCCACAGGAGTCTGCTGAGCAATTTTCATGCAAATCTGAAAATATTTTTTTCTGGTCAAAAATTGATAAAAATGACAAGGGTTAGCCTTGGCATTTTGGCCAATTTGTGACCAAAGTAATCAAAGTTTTCCCTGGTACTTTGATTGAGTAAATATGATCCAAAATGTGTTGTACGAGGCAGCAAGAATCTTTTCAGCCAATTTCCAAACAAATCTGAATACAACATTTTTGAGTCAAAAATTGTTGTCAATGACCAGGGGCTAGACTTAGTTTGGGTAAATTTCTGACCAAAAAAATATAAAAAAATTCCCTGGTGCTATGCTTGAAGAAATATGCTCAGAAGAACATCTAAGCATTTAATTCTTTCCTGGTTATAACAAGAAGAATGCCAACAATATTCAAATTGGGTGCTTAGCACGAAACCCATGGCCACTTTCATCAGCAGGAGGAAGAACTAGTTTCTAAATTCCGTTCAGTATGGGGGGGGTGGGCTTCAAAAACACGACAGATAAGACAAAACAACAATCACAAATTATAATCCTCACTTGATTTACAACTTTTTTTTATCACAATCAACATTGTGTGAATACACTTCGTTCATTAATAACCAATACTGGACATATAAAACCTCTTTTATTTTAACAGTCAGATACATGATCAAGTAATGTTTATACTTTTTTTTTTCTTTTAAATATCGCTGCCGAGGCACCAGCGTACACCAGCTGCCAGTGTGTACCACTGGCGCTGCAATTAACCATCGTAACAATAGCTAGGATGCTCTCTTTAAATTACTACTGATACAGTCATACATAATAACAGTGAATACAATGATGGAGGCGAGGGGAGACAGGGAACCAGACAAAAAAAAAAAAAACTGTTCACTGTTGGACCATGCATACGTACATGCCGTCTGATCACTCTTTTACCCCAAAGTGACCCTCCCGTGACCCAATCCCTCCCTTCCCCTCCCTTCCTTTAACCCAGATCCCTCCCACCCTCCTCCAGTTCATGGTCCAAAATGCACCAGTGATACTACTCGTAAAAAGTAGACTCCAATTTCTTTCTGTAAGTGCCACCCGGATGTACAATGCAGTGAATGGCTCTTTTATCTTCTTCATGGTCTTCAAAACACAGACTCACTGCGTTCACACACAGTGCACAGTGATCTGGGCTGGAACCAGAAGTACCCACTTACTTACGGAGAGTGGACCTCGAGCCGGGTTTTTACCCGTATGCATCTGTGCTCAACTCCTCATAATCGTTTCTTTTAAAGTAATCAATTTCAAATTCATCGTCGTGTTTAAAGTTTACAGAGCAGAGCAGCATTATTTTAGCGGGGGACCGACCACAACATTGAAAACAAAAGAGAGTTGTTGTGTTCAAACTCAAACCCAAATCCTCAGTGGGCTTTCAGCAGCATGCACTGGGAGACTTTGAGACAATGAGGGCAGCAGACATGTCGGTCCTTTCTTGAAGTCGTGGCACATTTTCTGCTACCTCAAGGTATCTCAAACTCTCCCAATCACCTTTGCTTGGACTCAGGATATCAATTGTTCTTTTTTTCTCATACAATCAGCAAACCTTTGTTTTTCTAATAACAAAATTATTGTCAAACAAACCAAGGAAAAAACTGATTGGGAACTTTTGAACAATTTGAAAAAATGGCAAAGAAAACTTTTGATAAACTATTGATAAAACTACTGCAAAATAAATACTTCTCAGATTAAAAAAAAAAAAAAAATTGCAACAAGGCTGAATTAAAAACCATTTGCTACATATATATTAGAATCATTTTCTTGCAGTAATAAATAAGAGACAGGCTTTCCCATCTAACAGCCACTTTGATTGGCTGAGAGATAGCCCAATCCAAACAATTGTCTCAAAGAAAAGGTTCAATGCAACACCAGCTCTGATTGGTCAGTGATGCTGCTCACTCAACCAATCGGATGATAGCTTTCATCTTTGCTCAGAGTTGTCAACATTGATCCACTCCCCGACGAACTGCATGCACATACATGTAAATCTGGCGTACGGTATCAGGCTTAAATTATCCATCCAAAAATATTTGGTTAAACAGTTATTCACATGCCTGTGCATAAAATCAGATAAGCACACAGTTGATTTGGTTTCCATTCCTCTTTCAAAAATGAAAACAAAAAAATTCGGGTGGAAATCACACACTTTTAATTTACATAGAAATACCAAGAAAACCTGGCATGTTCAAACAAGAGAAAAAATGCATAAGTAGACTGCAGATCCACCGGACCCCCCAAAAACCAAAACTGCGAGATGGCAGTTTTCAGGGGGAAAAAAACCTACCCGACTCATAATGATTTGATGAGATGAAATAGAGTCGGACGACTTTTGGCAAAAGGGAAATTGCTCCCAAAATACGTCACCAATTCGTCTGCGGAAGAGTGTGTAAAATAAATAAAACTTTAATGAACTTACTGAAAGAAAAATCTGAGTTGTCCTGCAATGTCCTTCCCCATTGACACATTTCAGCAGTAACTAATAAATTGGCAAGGATTTTTATCATACCTCAAACTAAACGCAGTATCCATAAATAAACTAGCATCTTTAAAGGCAATACTCATACACTTTTTTCCTTAAAAAAAAAACAATTGCAAAATTAAATGCCACGTCAGCACTGGGTGCTTAAAGGTGAGTTGACACGAGTGTACATGTTACCATGGAAACCTCATTTGTACAAAACGGACGTGGAAAGTGGGTGGCTTCAGAGGGCGGAGCCAAAGAAACAAAACAGGGAGGTAGGGGTTAAAGTAAACTAGAGATGACTTTAAAAATGAACCAAAATGATCGTCGTAATGCACCATATGTTTAGTGGGTGTGTTCGGTGACAAGCACATGCTTAGCAAAATAATTAATGAGATCAATAAATACGAAGCCAAGGTGAAGAGCAAGGCCCAAAGATCAGAGGCCAATTTCATAGAGCGGCTTAAGCGCCAAACCGGCTTAAGCACAAAAAGTCACGAGCTACATAATCCCCTTGCCAACCTAAACTTCATTATTGTTTCATGCTAAGCAAAGAAGAGTGGAATACAAGTCAGAAGCAATGAACATCAAACCGCAGGGCAGCTTGTAATCCTGCTTACACAAGGAAGACTTTTTCTGCTCAGCGGATGTTCACGCTTAAGCGGCTCTATGAAATTGGGCCCAGTTGGAGGGTGGGATCTTCCACTGAGATGCTTAAGCACCCCAGAAAACCAGCTAAGCAAGAAACTCTCCTCCCTGGTTTAATCAAGCAAGACAGCAAGGCCTGCTTAGCACGATTGCTTACTATCGCTCGACTCGTATTCAAATATTGGTGGCTTGGCATCAACCCGCAAGTTAACTTTTTCCGGCAGATTTTCTTTTTTTTTACAACAGACTTTTCTGACAGCTGCTCAAGGCAGCACCAAGGCAGGTTACCATGGGAACCAGTCTCTTAGCAACACCATAGCCACCCCCCCCCCACAAAAAAATCCATTGTTTTGTGGTTTCTTTTCTAATAGTATGTACATTTCGTCGGGCTCTTATCCACATAGCACCAATTCAGCCTCTCTGATCTCTTCGTCTTCCCCGACCAGACCGATCCTTCAGATGTAAACGGAAAAACTTTTTAATCAAAAAATATTCTAGCCCCGACCATCGTCGTTTCCTCGTCATTGCAGCATTGTCCCAACTCCACACAACCTTCGGTGGCAGTGCCAAACAGAAATTCAGAAACTTCCGCTTAAAAAAAATAAATAATAAATAAGAAAATCCTGAAAATACTCGTTCCGTTGGTGACATACTTCATCCAACAACCACCCAAGTAATGCAGGTCTTGTAAAAAAAAAAAATATTAAAAGCAGAAATCCAGATGAGGATTTTCGCGATCTTGGTGGAAAGATTCCTAATGTTTTAATTCTTGGTGGTTTGTGGCCTTAATTACGATTAGAAATGGCTTTGCATTGACTCTGTACAACCGGTTACCGAGGCCTAGTCAGTAATGCTAATCACACATACGAGGTACCGGCAACCAACCCGTCTTAAAAAAAAGAAAAAAAAGGGGAGATTTTTGAAAGGCCCCCCAAAAAACAACCCCAGGACTTGTGGTGAACATTCACTCAAGGGAGTGATTTGTCGCCGACAGTTATTATGACATCACTCTGGGGTCGGCAGGGCGTAACCATGACAACCGATTGCCACAGATGTCATCGGCAGGTCAGCAGTGCCTTACTGGTGGTCACTCCTAAGCGAGCAAACAGGAAGTCTGCCGACGTTTCTGAATAGTAATGTGGGGGCTCAATTCAGGTTTTTTTCCCAGGTAGATGGAACCTCGGCCGGGTCCATCTGGAGTTGGGTCGACCCACAGTTAACCTGCCGTTGACCCCAGGTCGGGTCAACAGTGGCATTGACCCGGGGTCGGCCCAGGGTCGACCCAGGATTTGAGGCGCAAGCAGGAAGCATGGTCTCCAGTGCTAAGGTGATTGGCAGTTTTTTTGTCACAAATCCATTAAGAATTAGAACCACCCTATTTTCATTGTAAAATAGACAAATCTGAAATTTTTCTTTTGCTCAAGATAAGATTCGTTGGTATGGAGCACACAGCATAATGATCCAGTGTTGTAAACTGACATTGTCTTTCACTGTGTGAGAAGACAGTACAAAAGTTAAAATAATTTTTTTTTTAAACGAGTTGCAAAAGTTCGCGGTGTCTTCTCCAAGGTTTACCCCGGACTGGAATTTAAAAAAAAGAAATCATCAACTAAAAACTGTGGGCAGTGCATTGCAAACATACAGCAAGAATGACAGGTGACATTTCCCCATTGAGTGCAAGTTCTGCATCGGTAAAATACCAAGTATGTTACAAAAAAAAATCAACTTAAAAAAGACAAAACAGATTTGATAAAACCTCGTGATTGGTTGGGAACTCCTAAATACAGAACTTCAGAAAATGTTCTGGGTCAAGTTGTTGCGGTTTTTTTTTCCTCTGAGATTTTCATTTCTCTTAATGCGCAGTGGTGAATTGTGATCAGTCACTCAATTGGATAACACACTATGGGTTGGACAGGTAAAGCAGGTACATTTTTGAGATTTGTCAACAAGTAGTTTACAACATCCTTACATCAGAGCGTGTCCAGAATAGGATTAGAGAGAGGAAATAGCATTGAAAAAAACAAGCATTTGGATATTTTTTTCATTTTTTTTTTTTTTTGAGGGGGGCTGAGTGAGTGAAGACTTTGAAACTAAATTCCGGATGTTTCAAACAATGAAATGAAAACAATTCTCAGCTCAGTTTGACAATGAATTTCTCGGCTGAACGATGCTCCGATTTTCTTGAGTAGATGATGCAAACGTGAGAAAAAACTTGGCCCGACAGTGAGAAGATTCAGTCGAAAGAATGGTTGAAAAAAAAACATAAATTAGGGGGGCCTGATCCAAGATTCCTCGTATCTGCTCGAATCCGAGTGAGACCGGGGAGAGAGAGAGTGACCACTGTCAGGCCACTGACACGGCGGTCAATGGGAGACGACCGGCGCATTGCAGTCGCGTCCAACCGCCATCTCCAACCACTTCGCGCCGGGACCTCCGAATTCAGAGCGCCGGCCGGTGTTGCCAGGCACCGGGCCCTCCGAATCCGGGCACCACTATTGTCCAGGTTATAAAACAAAGAATCTTGTCAAACGCACCACAAAACAATTATGCAGCGTGACAAAAAGCCACGCAGACGACCACTTGTGCCAGGTTTGATTCGCTCGTTACACATTAGGGCCGTTCCCACTACACCAAATAAACGCGATTTATTTGGATCGCAATTTAAATCGCGATTCGGACTCCATTACAAGTGAGACTTTTTTCAAATAATCGCGTTTATTTGCGACGCGATGTGTGTGGGTACGCTCCGCTCGAATCACACCGTTTTTTTTAAACCCACGATGCATTGCGCGGGTATTTACCTTCCTAACTGTTTCAGCGCGTTTTTGAAAATGGCGCAATTCTTCTTTTTTTTAAAACCCTGTGTGGCGGTGATGGCTACTGAGGAGTGGTTAACCTTTAGCGGACACATTCTCAGTTGAGTAGGAAAGTCAGAAGATATTTTTTTTTTCAATGATGAAAAACAAAGCTACTTTGATTTCTATTGGCTGTGGGGTGACCACATCTCTCCATATTTGGCTTGGGATGGATGGGAGAGAGGGATAGGGGAGGGAGGGATTGCTAGAGGGAGGAAGAGAGGGAGGAAGGGAGGGAGAGAAGGAGGGAGGGAGAGGGGGAAGGAGAGGAGGGAGGGATAGAGAGAGGGAAGGCGAGAGGCACGGAGGGCAAGAGGGAGGAATGGAGGGAGAGAAGTTGGGAGGGAGAGACAGAGAGGGGAAAGGAGAGAGGGAAAGAATGGTGATGGAGGTAGAGTAGAAATAGAGGGAGAGAGGGATGGAGGGAGAGAGGGAGAGGGGGATGGAGGGAGGAAGAGAGAGAGAGAGTGAGGGATGGAGGGAGAGAGTGGGTAGGGGAGGGAGAGAGTGGGGGAAAGAGGGAGAGAACAGCGATGGAGGTAGAGTAGGGATAGAGGGAGAGAGGGATAGAGGGAGAGAGGGATGGAGGGAGAGAGGGAGAGGGGGGGGGGAGAGGGAGGAAGGAAGAGAGAGAGAGTTAGGGAGAGAGGGAGAGAAGGGCGATGGAGGTAGAGTAGGGATAGAGGGAGAGAGAAGAGGGCCTGATGATATTGCGTAGCTGGTCTATTTTCGGTTGCTGTCTACTATGTCTTCACTTAAGGCGCTGAGTGACGTTGGCCAGAGCCACCGCAAATGCCTGGAGAGCGGCGAAGGGATACTGGAAGTCCAAGGTATAGGCGTGGCCGTCAATACGACCAAACTGCATCACCTGGAGTGGAAACAGTCACCAAAAGAGAGAAAAAGGGGGAACGAAATCATGAAGTCAGTGTCGTTGTTGTAAACCTTGCTACAGCAGTTTGGGGATCACACAAAAGTGGGTGCAGACTTTCAACCGAACAAAGTAAGGGAGAACTGACTCAGAAAATTGTCAGATTTTTTGTTTATAATAATACAGAAGAAATATTGCAAACTGCTCACTTAATCCGGATGGGTCAAATCATCTGATACCCAACCGATGATCTTTTTGACAAGAGGCCTTAAAAATTTTGATATTTGAGAAAGAAGGGAAAAAGGAAGAAAGGTTCCTTCCCACCTGCTTTCCGTGCAGCTCCACCTGGAAGTTCTTGGCCGACTCCTGGGTGACCCGGCCGCCAAAGTCCAGCTGGTAGACCTGGGTGCTCTCGTTCCAGAGCGGCGCCTTGTTGTGCATGACGAAGACGCGCGACTTGCAGTCGGCGTACTGCCGCATCAGCTTGGCCTTGCGCGAGCGCGAGCTGCCGGCTGGCGGCGGGGCGGTCTCGTCGCCGCTGTTGTTGCCGTCGCCGCAGCCTCCGTCGCTCTCCGAGCTGTCCGGCTGGGCGGCCGTGGCGGCCGCGGCCGAGCCCGCGGCCGCGCCGGCCTTGGCCGCCCGCCCCCGGCCGCCGGGGCTGCCGCCGCCGCAGAGCGAGGCCCGCCGCTCTCGCAGCGTCTTCCGAGGCTTGCTGTTGCCGCTGTTACCGCCGGCACCACCGCCGCCCGCACCCCCTGCACCGCCACCGTCCTGCTCGGGGAGCATCTCGCCGTCGTTCTGCAGCGATTGCTTCAGCGCGGCGGCCGCAGTGGCCGGACTTGTCGATGCCGCCGGGCCAGCGCCGACGCCGCTGCCCGCGGTGCTGCTCTCGCTGCGACTGCGCGCCTTGGACTTGGGCCGGCGGCGCTTCTCCTGCGGCGACTTGCCGAGCGCCGAGGGACTGCTGTCCCGCCCGTTGCTGCCGCCGCCGCCGTTCACTAGCTGGCTATTGCTGCTGCTGTTGCTGCTGCGGTGGTGGTTGTGGTTGTGATGGTGGTGGTGGTGGTGGTTTGTCCTGCTGTCTGTTTGCATTGTGCTCTTGGGGCTGGAGCTAGAGCGAGGCCGGCTGGTCTTCAGCGAGCCGGGGCTTAGGCTCCGCAGGGGAGGCGGCTGCACCGACGTCTGGCGTTCCACCCGCCGCAAGCTGCTGCGCTTCTTGCCGAGCTGGGGTGCCGCACCAGCAGCAGCAGCAGCGGTCGAGGTGGTGGTGCCGGCAGCGGTGGCAGCGGGCGTGGCTACGGCGACCACCCCGGCCGCCGCCACGCTCATATCCTGCACCTCCTGCTGCTTGGCGGCCGCGGCGGCCGTGCCGGCCGGCTGGCCGCTCCCGCCGCCGGGCAGGAGTTGGCTGGCGCTGTCCGCCCAGCGCGGCATGTCCGCCTGCAGCTCCTCAAAGTCGCAGGCGCCGCTGGACAGCAGCGTGCCGTCCACGATCTCCGTGGTGCCGTTGATGATCTGGGCGTTCTCCACCACGTCCAGCGAGCCCGTCCGGCCGGCCACGGCGGTGGCCGCCTCCAGCGGGCCCTTCAGCAGCCCGGCCGCCGCCCGGCGCTTGGGCAGCGCCCCCTGACGGACGAACTGCTCCCGCTCCGACTGGACCTTGGCGCCGGTGCCGCCTCCGCCGCTGCCGTTGTTGTTGGGGCTCTCGCCGGCCGGGGCCTGGGCCACGGGGCACTCCATGGCGGGCGGCGGGGGTTCCTGGTCGGCCACGTCCAGGTCGCTGCTGGAGAAGCTGCGGTTGGTGGACTTCATGGGGGCGATGGGGGCCGGGCCGCCGGCACGGTTCATGGGCGGCTGCGGGGGAGGCTCTGAGAGGGGAAAAAAAGCAACAGATACCGATACACACACCAGCTGAACGCAGGTTTGAAACCAACAAGTACTCAGCATTCTACAAAGAGAATAGTCAGGTCTACGAGGGGAGGGTGATCCAATGTGCATCTCCAAGGCCATGTCAAACCATGGCCACTCTGCACTGGACAGTCATCATGCCATGAGTGGAGTGGCACATACACCCAGCAGGGCCATGTCAAACTATGGCCACTCTGCACTGGACAGTCATCATGCCATGAGTGGAGTGGCACATACACCCAGCAGGGCCATGTCAAACTATGGCCACTCTGCACTGGACAGTCATCATGCCATGAGTGGAGTGGCACATACACCCAGCAGGACCATGTCAAACTATGGCCACTCTGCACTGGACAGTCATCATGCCATGAGTGGAGTGGCACATACACCCAGCAGGGCCATGTCAAACTATGGCCGCTCTGCACTGGACAGTCATGCCATGAGTGGAGTGGCACATAAACCCAGCAGGGCCATGTCAAACTATGGCCACTCTGCACTGGACAGTCATCATGCCATGAGTGGAGTGGCACATACACCCAGCAGGGCCATGTCAAACTATGGTCACTCTGCACTGGACAGTCATCATGCCATGAGTGGAGTGGCACATACACCCAGCAGGGCCATGTCAAACTATGGCCACTCTGCACTGGACAGTCATCATGCCATGAGTGGAGTGGCACATACACCCAGCAGGGCCATGTCTAACTATGGCCACTCTGCACTGGACAGTCATCATGCCATGAGTGGAGTGGCACATACACCCAGCAGGGCCATGTCAAACTATGGTCACTCTGCACTGGACAGTCATCATGCCATGAGTGGAGTGGCACATACACCCAGCAGGGCCATGTCTAACTATGGTCACTCTGCACTGGACAGTCATCATGCCATGAGTGGAGTGGCACATACACCCAGCAGGGCCATGTCAGACTATGGTCACTCTGCACTGGACAGTCATCACGCCATGAGTGGAGTGGCGTATACACCCAGCAGGGCCATGTCTAACTATGGTCACTCTGCACTGGACAGTCATCATGCCGTGAGTGGAGTGGCACATACACCCAGCAGGGCCATGTCAAACTATGGCCACTCTGCACTGGACAGTCATCATGCCATGAGTGGAGTGGCGTATACACCCAGCAGGGCCATGTCTAACTATGGTCACTCTGCACTGGACAGTCATCATGCCGTGAGTGGAGTGGCACATACACCCAGCAGGGCCATGTCAAACTATGGCCACTCTGCACTGGACAGTCATCATGCCATGTGTGGAGTGGCACATACACCCAGCAGGGCCATGTCAAACCATGGCCACTCTTCACTAGACAGTCATCTTGCCATGAGTGGAGTGGAACATACACAATGTACATGTACACCCAGCAGGACCATGTCAAACCATGGCCACCCTTCACTGGACAGTCATCTTGCCATAGCTGCAGTGGCCAATACACCCAGCAGGGCCATGTCAAACTATGACCACTCAAACTATGGCCACTCAAACTATGGCAACTGCTAATGCACAGTAAAAAATACCAAAAATTAGCCTCTCTCATTTCCCACTCATTCCTGAAGATTCCTTGTAATCAAATAGAGCATTCTAGACCTAAAGCAATACAAAAAAAGGGTTGCTGACTGACCACAGGCTTCCATTTAAATAACCAATGAGCATTCCTGACTATAAGACTTAAGCATGAGGACATAAACAAGAACATAAACAACTGTCCTCTATGCTTGCTTTTGTTCTCATCACTCTTTGAGGGAGGTCATGCTAGGAGGGGCAAACACAAGGGCCCTCTAAGGGGTCATTCAGACACCGTACTAAAAGTGGTCCATCTTCAGTTTAAACTGAAAATGGTCTATCTAGTTGTGTCTGAACGGTCTACGTAGACCGTTTTGGGTACTACAAACGGTCTATCTTAGACCGCCGAGGAGAGGTGGACTAGACTACGAAGACTGGTCTACGTAGACCGGTCTTCATAACCACATCCGGTTTAGGCAGACGAGCGGGCCCATTACATAACCGGTGACTTATGTCACTGCCCAAACCGTGTCAATTAAGGGAAGTTGGGATTCAGGGTCAAGCAACGTGTGTGACCTCTTAGTACCAGAGATAGACTGTTTTCAGTTGAACTCAGTGAGTATTATCGCAAGGGGTTTGCAATGAAATGTTTACCTCCCGCTGTGACCGCAAATGATAGACCTTTTTCGGTCTCCGTAGTACGGTGTCTGAACATAGCCTAAATCTCTGAGAGATTCATCGCCCCCCCCCCACCAATTTCGTTCCTGCCACTACTGTGAGGGCCCTTACAGCCCTTCTCCAAAGATCCAAGAGGAGGATTGGCAGTGCTTCACGCCTTTAACTTCCAGCGGGGGGGCCTGTTGGATGTTTGGGGAGGGCAACGGCGTCCACTCCGGGCGGATTAAGGGGGCGGCGTGGGTTAAGTGCTTTGCCTCTGGGCCGGCCCAAGATGTGGCGTTTATCAGAAAAATTTCCTCGGTGGCTTTAAAGTGTTGTTTGGCCCTCATTGTCCCAAGCGCTTTCTCTTTGAGCTTTTTGCCACTATTCTCCACACCCACACACCAACCCGTACACGTGCATACTTGTGTGGTATTTCCTTTGTTCTTGTGTACTAAAAAAACACTCCCAGAAAAGCCTAATTCAAATCGCTCCCTTTCGAACCAGAATCACTTTCCTCGGCTGAAATTTCTAGCGAAAGTCCCTTATATAGAATAGTTTTACTTGCGACGTATCAACATACCTTGGAAATTCCACCTTTTTGAGTTAATTCCAAATAATCAGTTTCGGGAAAACCTTATGGGGTACCAAAAAAGTACCCCACAAGGAGCGGTCCCATTGTTCTGAGCACCCACCCATTGTTCCGGTACCCCACAACCCACCTTATGTGCGCCCCCACACACACACACACACACACACAAACAAACATCCATACACAACCCCCCCCCCCACACACACACACACAAATTAATGAAGCACTCGGTCTATTTTCCTTGCAGCTGTGACATGCTGTTATCTGCGGACGTATTCCCGATCAATTGACAACGTTAAGAGCAGTGTGTGAGCATCTTATCCCAAACTATGGTCTCTCGCACTTCAGGGGGGGGGGGGTTGATTGTGAGGTTGCCATTCCCATGGCGACAGGGACGATTCGGACAAACAACTGCCGTGACGAAGGACCCCGTAATGCCCACACGAGTTCAATTGAAGTGCCTCGTATGACTATCCCCTACGCCACTTTTTTTTCTGGGTAGCTGGGAGAGATTGGGGTATGGAGGTTCTTGAGGCTGTGCAGTTGATAATTTCAACAACACACGCAAAATGAAAAAGGATGAATTTTGTCCTCTGCGATTGCTATAAGACTGATGTCCACAGTGTAGTCAGACAGAAAGTCATGAGCCTACCGTACCTTTCGTATACCGGTAGGTAGTGGACTGCCGCCGGAAGGATTGTTAATAGAATTAAAGAGGGCTGTCTAGTCTGGCACAGAGCATAAGACTCCATCTCTATTAGGGACGGACCATCACCTGAGGCTGGTCAACAGAACGACTAGTCTGAAGCAAGGCATCCCTCCCTTTTGATGGGAGACCGTCACCCAAGGCTTGTCAACATACTTAGATCTTTGGATGGGTTACCTGTCTAAAGCAAGGCATGGGCCACTGTCTATTTTCATTGTAAACTGCCAGTCGATGCTGACTGCTAGAGCTGGGAGGGTGAAGAGGGGAGGGGGAGGTGAGGGGAGAGTACATAGCAGGACGGGACAGGGGGGAGGGCAGGGCAGGGCAGGAAGAGAGGGCAGGGCAGGGCAGGGCAGGGCAGGGCAGGGCAGGGCAGGGCAGGGTAGGGCAGGGCAGGGCAGGGCAGGGCAGGGCAGGGCAGGGCAGGGCAGGGCAGGACAGGGAAGGGCAGGGAAGGGCAGGGAAGGGCAGGGAAGGGCAGGGAAGGGCAGGGAAGGGCAGGGAAGGGCAGGGGAGGGCAGGGAAGGGCAGGGGAGTGGAGGGGAGGGGAGGGCAGTGGCAGGGGCGGGCAGGGGCGGGCAGGGGCGGGCAGGGCAGGGCAGGACAGGGCAGTACAGGACAGTGTAGGGCAGGGCAGAGCAGGGACAGGGGCATGGGCAGGGGCAGGGGCAGGAGCAGGGGCAGGGGCAGGGGCAGGGGCAGGGGCAGGGGCAGGGGCGGGGGCAGGGGCAGGGGCAGGGGCAGGGGCAGGGGCAGGGGCAGGGGCAGGGGAAGGGGCAGGGGAAGGGGCAGGGCAAGCAGCACCCACCTCCGGGGTCATCCTCGTCTTCGCTGAAGACGTTGGGGTCAAAGTCGGCGTCGTCCTCGTCGCGCCGCGGCTTGGCGTCTGGCCGGAGCTCCACCAGGGCGATGGTCATCTGTCTGGGCTGCAGGTGGAGGAGGCTGGTCCGGTAGTTGACCTGGCCTAGGTTGGACGGCAGGTAGTTGGCCAGGCCGTGGATCTTGAACTTGGTGCCCCAGATATTGGAGGTCACCTCCACCAGGCGGTTTTGCTGTGACCCACGACAAGAAAAACCCAGACAATCAATTAAACAAACAAAACAAACAAACAGACAGATGAACAAACAAAAAAAGGACAGTCCAGTGAGATAAGATATAAGGATGATATAAGTCATGACAAATGTTTCTTATTTGAATCCTTTTCTACTTATCTAGACCACCGTGATGAACAACCCCTTCCTTTATATCTTTAAATAATGTGTGAATCTAACTGACAGTCAGCTGCCTCACTCTGTTCTTCTATGTCTATCCAGTTTGCGTAGACAAGAGCTGTGAATCACCAACACCATGGGAATCATGATGGGTAGATGGGGTTGGCGGACTATAAGATCTGATTCGGCTCAACATATCTAGCGGACCTGGTCTTCATTCCTGCCGTGATGCTGCCCTACTACCAGTGCTGAGAACTAGGAAACGCTTTCACAGACAACGCCTTCACAATCAGACAATTGCTGGCCCGAAAGTTTGGAACACTGTACCCACCAACATCAGATCGCTGGACACCATTTCGTCGTTTGAAAAAAGCACATGAAAACTTACTTGCATCCCGTTTCCCTTTGATATGTCTGTGTTTCTAATGATCTAGTGTTGCTTAGCGCCATGATCTACCGGTAGATGGAATGGCTCTACAAATCCTATTATCATCATTATTATTATTATGATCATTAGTCTTTTTTATGAACACTGTGCATCGGCAGTGAGCAACCAGCTAGTCGATTATCACGAGTATATCCGCGACAGAATCAGAGACACGCGCAGTTGAAGCATTGAACCAGGGCTGGGGGAAAGGGGGCTGGTTCACCGACGGTCGCCAAGGAGACTTTGGATAACCATGGTTTCTGCCTGCGGCACATTTATTAAACCGGCGCGGTCGGAGAGACGCAGTGGGAACCCTGTAGGGCCACTCTAAACCGCCAGGTGTTTCGGAAAATTAGAAACGAATCTTGTACACATTTTTGTTCGCACATTTTGTTTTGGTTTTACCTGAAGCAACCTCATCCATTGCACAAAAACACGAGAAAAATCAAATTGACTGATTAAGCAATTGAGTGATAGAGTGACTGAGTAATTACTCAATTTACTCAATTGCTTTATCCTAATTAATTGACAGGGTTGGTTCTCTGAAGGTGGCTGTGGATACTCTGAGTAACCACAGTTTGTGCTGATCGCACATTTATTTAATTTGGCACGTTCAGAGGACGTGTGACCAAGGAGGAAACCCTGTAGGGCCACTCTAACCTGCCAGGTGTTTTGGAAAATTAGAAACGAATCTTGTACACTTTTTTTCTTGCAATTTGGGGTTTTGGAAAATTAGAAACGAATCTTGTACACTTTTTTTCTTGCAATTTTGGGGTTTTGTCTCAAGCAACCTCATCATTTTCACGAAAACAAGACAAAGAGAAATAGACAGGGACAAAAAATTCAAACAATTTATGAAAATCAAACAAATGATGGAAAAACTGACTGGGAACTTTTGAACAAATTAAAAAAATTGGCAATGAAAACTTTGACTGGACTTGAACCCGAGACCTCTGGATTAATGTACATGTACATGTATGTGTACCTGTGCTCTTCCCATCTGAGCTATCCAGCCCTTAGTTGGCGGCCTTCCCAATTAATAGTCAACTAGTCTTTGCCATGGTGGGGGCGCCAGTCAGAATCAATTCAACCATTCACTCCAGGGATCACATCCCCGCTTTCATTCCGACGCAAACAAACAATTGTTGTAAACCTGGCTACGGCAGCTCGCGGATCACACAAAGTGGATGCAGCTTTTTTTTTTTCAATTCAAGTCAAACAAACGAAGGATATACTGACTGGGAACTTTTGGACAAATAGAAACATTTCTGAAAATACCATAGCAAAGCAAATGTGAGAAGAGATGGATCTGAATTGTCTGTTGCTGTAATGTCTCCCACAATTGCATCGTTTTTTGTTTTGGTTTTTTTGCAATTATTTTATTTATTTATTTATTTTATTTTTTGGGGGGTCTTTTTGGGGGGTTTCTTTTATTTTCGTGTTTTTATGATAATTTTTTTATATATTTTTTTTCATTTATTATTATTTTTTTGGGGGGAGGGGGGGGTTCTTTGTGAGGGCGTTTTTTTTTTTTTTTTTAATACTAAAATTTGTTTAATTTTTTTTTTCCCCATTTTTTTAATTTTTATTTTGTACGTACCTCGGGCAGGCTTTCCAGGAAGAGGCTGTCGTACTGCCGCTCTTTCCGCCGGGGCGAGTCAGTGCCCGCACTCCCATCCCTGTTCAGCCGTGGGCTGCCCCCGGCGCCCGAGCCGGAGCCGGAGCCAGAGCCGCCGCCGCCGCCGCCACCGGCCGCCATCCCGGCCGCCAGCCCCGCCCCGTTCCTCCGCGGGGTGCGGGGAAGCGCCGGCTCTTCCTCGGACTCGTCCGAGCTGGGGCTGCTGCTGGAGGAGAGGATGGGTGCAGTGCCCAGCCCCACCCGGTCCTCGTCCTCCCCTAGACCTGCCGGCCAGACAAGAGGAAAAAGGGGGTAGCGGAAGGGCAGAGGAAGGCAGGAAGACGAACGTCAAATTCAATGCACTGAAGAAGTCGCGATCTTAAATAATATGCAACCAAACTCCATTCAGCATGGAGAGATGGGGTGGATGTCACAAAGCCTTAAGATGCATCCTATCTCAAATTATGATGGATAACCCATTGTTCAGATAGTTTGTATGGTTTCTGTGCATCGCTTATCGTCTTGTGATTGATCGTTAGTTACGATAGGTTTGATGCAATCGACCACTGGTCCCATACTGCTTTCATAACATCTGTAATGTTCCAAGTACCAGCATGGAGAGCTGGTCCCATACTGCTTTCATAACATCTGTAATGTGCCAAGTACCAGCATGGAAAGCCGGTCCCATACTGCTTTCATAACATATCAATAATGTGCCAATTACCAGCATGGAAAGCCGGTCCCATACTGCTTTCATAACATCAACAAAGTGCCAAGTACCAGCATGGAAAGCTGGTCCCATACTGTTTCATAACAACAACAAAGTGCCAAGTACCAGCATGGAAAGCTGGTCCCATACTGCTTTCATAACATCAACAAAGTGCCAAGTACCAGCATGGAAAGCCGGTAGCATACTGCTTTCATAACATCAACAAAGTGCCAAGTACCAGCATGGAAAGCTGGTCCCATACTGCTTTCATAACATCAACAAAGTGCCGAGTACCAGCACGGAAAGCCGGTCCCGTACTGCTTTGATAACATCAACAAAGTGCCGAGTACCAGCACGGAAAGCTGGTCCCATACTGAAAATGTACAAAGAAGAATGTCTTCTCTCTCTCTCTCTCTCTCTCTTCTCTGCTCGTTTCCACGCCTGTTCTGCAGCAAATGAGAGGGCAGAAAGTACCCACTAGAAGTCACGTGATGGCATGTAAACGGTTGTCGCTCTACCGGTTGCGCCATCTCACCTTGCTTCTGGTCCAGTGAGACCTTGGGGTCGTAGATGACAAACTCAGGTCGGAGCTTGCTGACCCGCCGTCCCTTCAGGAGAGGCACG
The DNA here is from genome assembly GCA_949987565.1 of Luidia sarsii. Taxonomy (NCBI): domain Eukaryota; kingdom Metazoa; phylum Echinodermata; class Asteroidea; order Paxillosida; family Luidiidae; genus Luidia; species Luidia sarsii. The sequence continues at coordinate 16,294,679 of OX465114.1, read as the reverse complement.
ATGCCCCCCAGGTACTCCAGGAAGAGCGTGTAGCAGGAGCTGCTGGGGTTGGCGTCGTCACCCGTCCGGATCATGGTGCAGTGCAGCCTCTCGTTGCCTGCCGGGGAGAGAGGGAGGGAGAGAGGGAGAGAGAGAGGGAGAGAGAGAGGGAGAGAGAGAGGGAGAGAGAGAGGGAGAGAGAGTGAGAGAGAGAGAGGGAGAGAGAGAGGGAGAGAGAGGGGAGAGAGAGAGGGAGAGAGAGAGGGAGAGAGAGAGGGAGAGAGAGAGAGAGGGAGAGAGAGAGAGAGAGAGAGACGGACAGAGAGAGGGACAGAGAGAGGGAGAGAGAGAGGGAGGGAGAGAGAGGGAGGGAGAGAGAGGGAGAGAGAGAAAGGGAGAGAGAGAGAGAGGGAGAGAGAGAGAGGGAGAGAGAGAGAGAGAGTGAGGGGGGAAGGTGCCATGAGCAATATCGTCAGCAGGGAGGGGCAGTGGGAGAGGGGTAATAGGTTGAGGTATTCTGGTTTGCTTACCTCCCTGCCCAAAAGCATCAGGATTTTTTTCATCTAATTTTGGTTTGTTTAGGATTATGTAAGGGTATATGTATTACAGACAGACAAGCAGACAGACAGACAGACAGACACACAGACATTGTCCCATTACCTGGTGGTGGCCTACTACCAAACTCCCTTAACTTGGTTGGATCTGGTATACAGCCCTGAGGACAAACAGAAAAAGAAAAAGACCAATTAAGAAAACCAATTCTGATTCAATGTTTTTAATTGGATAAAATAAGATACATCACAGATGGCATCTGGCTGTTGACCCCCCCCCCCCCCCGGGCAGTAAGCAGTTTGCAACATTTTTGCATGTGATTATGTTTCGATCTTTTTATTTAAGTTACCTCGACTTTGACAGACTACAGATTTGCCATTGTTATTGAAGGGGAGAGGGAGAGGAAAACAGAGATACATTGTACAAAGGGGCACAGATATACATGTAGACAGATAGAGACAGTGAGAGCCTGAATCACACAGACACAGACACACAGAGAGACAGAGAGAGACAGAGAGAGACAGAGAGAGACAGAGAGAAGAGAGAGAGAGGGAGAGAGAGACACACACACAGACATAGAGAAGAGAGATACCATAGAAAGACAGACAGAGAGAAGAGAGAGATGGGGGAGAGACAGAGAAAAGAGAGAGAGGGAGAGACATAGAGAAGAGAAGAGCGAGAGAGAGAGAGGGATAGAGAGAGAGGGAGAGAGAGGAGAGAGAGAGAGAGAGATAGAGAGAGACAGAGAGAGACAGAGAGAGACAGAAAGAGACAGAGAGAGCCAGAGAGAGACAGAGAGAGCCAGACAGCCAGAGAGAGAGAGAGAGACAGAGAGAGACAGAGAGAGACAGAGAGAGCCAGAGAGAGACAGAGAGAGACAGAGAGAGACGGAGAGAGACAGAGAGACAGAGAGAGAGCCAGAGAGAGCCAGAGAGAGACAGAGAGAGACAGAGAAAGACAGAGAGAGACAGAGAGAGCCAAAGAGAGACAGAGAGAGACAGAGGGAGACAGAGAGAGACAGAGAGAGAGGGCACTGATACGGCTGAGCTGATAAGGCAGGGAAGGAGGAGAGAGGAAGCGGAGAGGTGACAGATACAAGCACTTTGGGAATTGGGACAAGCAAAAACAAAACTGTCAGGAAAGAGATTCCTCAGAACACGAAAAAAAAAAAGGTGACAATTCTCCCCGGAGTTCTGTGCCTCCGTCTTTTTCTTTCATTCATGGAAGCCAAAATGGAGCGATTTCTGGGGGTTTTCTTTTTTGAGGTAAAAAAAAGGCTGAGTGAGATCAGGATGGCAGAGATCCGAATGAAAATATCAACCTCTCTTGCAAAGTAATCCAGAAACTATGGCAACGGGACTGAAACTGTCACAAAAATTACTTTAAAAGAAACTGCCCAGGAATATTGGCTTGCATTTAAAAAAAAAAAAAAAAAAAAATCCAGAAAAATCTCAAAATTGGCGCAAGCTGCTTTACATGTAATAATGGAACGAGCGCAAATTTTTACAGTTGAAAATCAGAGTGCCAGATGTTCCCATGGCTAGTCGAAACCCTCCTTGATGGAAGGAGTCTACATTCTGGGGAAAGACCGTTCTCGGCTAAGGTAAGAAGAAGAATTTGCTCGGATGGGGAAAAAAGGCAGGCACTCTATAAAAAATAAAAAATAAAAAAATAAAAATCTGGAAAACCCCCCCCCAAAAAAAAAATTATCTGAAAGTGATATACACAAATGTTGCAAACTGCTTACTGACTATTTAATTAGTATTTTTAAAATAATTTTTATCTAATTAGATCTCAACTCGTCTTCATTAGTTCTTTGATAATTCTAATGCTCCTGTAAGTAAAATTGACGACGGGGGGAATGTTAAGTTATTGGGCACATATAGGTACAGCCTATCATTATTCAAATGTGTTCCCTCAGCTTCAGACAGGACATATTGGTACGGCTCATTTTTCAATCATTAGCTCTTTAAAATTCAAAAATACCCTCCTCTCAGGGGGGAAAACAAAAAGAGAAGGGGGGGGGGAGAAGGCAATTAGAGGCATATTGGCATGGCCTGTCTCAGTTCAAAGCGCTGCCTGTTGCTCAAGACAGAACAGGTCGGACACGGCTCAAATATCCCCCCTCTCCTCCCCCTCCCCCTCCCCATCGGTGTCTGAGCAATTTGACGAGGAAAGGGTTGATTTTTCCTTCCCGCGTTCGGCCAGGAGATGAAGACGCCCGATTGGATCTGGCGTGATAAATCAAAGGGTAGATTGTCTTCCGTCTTTGCTCAGACGGCTGCTGAGTGGTCGCCGGTCGTTTTTCTTTTTCTTCTTAGTCAGCGCAGCGAGGTTGCGTGCATTTATCAGGGTTTATCAGGGACGGTGTTAGGCTGGGTCAGATTGGTCTGGGTTAGGTTGAGTTGGGTTGGGTAGGACTGGGCTGGCTGGGCTAGGTCAGATTGGGCTGGGTTGGGTAGGGTTGGGTTGGGTAGGGTTGGGTTGGGTTGGGTCAGATTGGGTTGGGTTGGGTTGGGTTGGGTTGGGTTGGGTTGGGTTGGGTTGGGTTGGGTTGGGTTGGGCTGGGCTGGGCTGGGTTGGGCTGGGTTGGGTTGGGTTGGGTTGGGTTGGGTTGGGTTGGGTTGGGTTGGGTTGGGTTGGGTTGGGTTGGGTTGGGTTGGGTTGGGTTGGGTTGGGTTGGGTTGGGTTGGGTTGGGTTGGGTTGGGTTGGGTTGGGTTGGGTTGGGTTGGGTTGGGTTGGGTTGGGTTGGGTTGGGTTGGGTTGGGTTGGGTTGGGTTGGGTTGGGTTGGGTTGGGTTGGGTTGGGTTGGGTTGGGTTGGGTTGGGTTGGGTTGGGTTGGGTTGGGTTGGGTTGGGTTGGGTTGGGTTGGGTTGGGTTGGGTTGGGTTGGGTTGGGTTGGGTTGGGTTGGGTTGGGTTGGGTTGGGTTGGGTTGGGTTGGGTTGGGTTGGGTTGGGTTGGGTTGGTTTGGTTGCGTGCATTCATCAGGGTTTATCAGGGACGGTGTTACTAGACTCTTCTAGTAGCTTCTTTCTTTTCTTTTCGGTTCCCAAACAAATAACGGTTGAATTGCCGAGCTCCTGTTGCCAGGTTTACAACCACTGGTTGTTTGCATCTGATTGAAAGCAGGGGGTGTAATCCCTGGAAGATATACAGCAGTTAATGGCTTAATTGCTTCTGACTGGCGCCCCCACACAGGCAAAGACTAGTTGACCATTTGGGAGGGTCGCCATCTAAAGGCCGGATAGCTAAAGATGGAAAAGCTCCGGTACAGTACGTTAATCCAGAGGTCTCGGGTTCAAGTCCCGGTCCAGTCAAACCTTTTTTTGCAAATTGTTCAATTTGTTTGAAAACTTCCAGTCAGTTTTCCATTTGTTTGTTTGTTTGAAAACGAAAGGGGAAAGGAAATCTGACTAGGAAAATTTGAAGCAATGACTTTTCCCGTTGTATGCGGCATATGAGCCAGCTTAAAAAAAAACGCAGTGGCTGTTGTTACGGCAGTCGTCCGTGTGGTTCCCTGACTTGATTGTATTTCGTCAGCATTGCAGGCTGGTGGAACCAGTCTATTAGCTGATAGTCTGGCTCCAAGAGCTAAACATCGTGACAAATTCTGTGAAGTCAGGGAACCACACAGACGACTGCCGAAACAACAGCCACTGCGTAAAAAAAACCCTGGAAATTGGTAGATCTGAGGCAAGGTCAGATGGCTGGAAATTCTGAATATTCATGTCAGAAGTGATTAATGAAAACAAAAAGGTCAAGATTTGTAGTGGAAAACATTCAGTGTGTTGACTTTGCCCTTTAACTGTGGCAGTCGGTAATACATATTATACAAGAAGATTTTCGCCAAATCTAATTTGGCTCAATCTAATAAAATTCCTATTAGTATTAGAATGCATCAGAATTCAGAAATCAATAGCAATCAAATTATTTCTGCTAGACAATTTTGTAATACAAATTAGTTCCCTGGAAGATTTGAGTGTGATGACTGTGAGAGAGGGGACTTTGGCTAATAAGGAGGCTTGAGATGGTTAGGATAGGGTTGGGTTGAGTTGGGTTGGGTTGGGTTAGGTTGGGTTGGGTTGGGTTGGGTTGGGTTGGGTTGGGTTGGGCTGGGCTGGGCTGGGTTGGGCTGGGTTGGGTTGGGTTGGGTTGGGTTGGGTTGGGTTGGGTTGGGTTGGGTTGGGTTGGGTTGGGTTGGGTTGGGTTGGGTTGGGTTGGGTTGGGTTGGGTTGGGTTGGGTTGGGTTGGGTTGGGTTGGGTTGGGTTGGGTTGGGTTGGGTTGGGTTGGGTTGGGTTGGGTTGGGTTGGGTTGGGTTGGGTTGGGTTGGGTTGGGTTGGGTTGGGTTGGGTTGGGTTGGGTTGGGTTGGGTTGGGTTGGGTTGGGTTGGGTTGGGTTGGGTTGGGTTGGGTTGGGTTGGGTTGGGTTGGGTTGGGTTGGGTTGGGTTGGGTTGGGTTGGGTTGGGTTGGGTTGGGTTGGGTTGGGTTGGGTTGGGTTGGGTTGGGTTGGGTTGGGTTGGGTTGGGTTGGGTTGGGTTGGGTTGGGTTGGTTGCGTGCATTCATCAGGGTTTATCAGGGACGGTGTTACTAGACTCTTCTAGTAGCTTCTTTCTTTTCTTTTCGGTTCCCAAACAAATAACGGTTGAATTGCCGAGCTCCTGTTGCCAGGTTTACAACCACTGGTTGTTTGCATCTGATTGAAAGCAGGGGGTGTAATCCCTGGAAGATATACAGCAGTTAATGGCTTAATTGCTTCTGACTGGCGCCCCCACACAGGCAAAGACTAGTTGACCATTTGGGAGGGTCGCCATCTAAAGGCCGGATAGCTAAAGATGGAAAAGCTCCGGTACAGTACGTTAATCCAGAGGTCTCGGGTTCAAGTCCCGGTCCAGTCAAACCTTTTTTTGCAAATTGTTCAATTTGTTTGAAAACTTCCAGTCAGTTTTCCATTTGTTTGTTTGTTTGAAAACGAAAGGGGAAAGGAAATCTGACTAGGAAAATTTGAAGCAATGACTTTTCCCGTTGTATGCGGCATATGAGCCAGCTTAAAAAAAAACGCAGTGGCTGTTGTTACGGCAGTCGTCCGTGTGGTTCCCTGACTTGATTGTATTTCGTCAGCATTGCAGGCTGGTGGAACCAGTCTATTAGCTGATAGTCTGGCTCCAAGAGCTAAACATCGTGACAAATTCTGTGAAGTCAGGGAACCACACAGACGACTGCCGAAACAACAGCCACTGCGTAAAAAAAACCCTGGAAATTGGTAGATCTGAGGCAAGGTCAGATGGCTGGAAATTCTGAATATTCATGTCAGAAGTGATTAATGAAAACAAAAAGGTCAAGATTTGTAGTGGAAAACATTCAGTGTGTTGACTTTGCCCTTTAACTGTGGCAGTCGGTAATACATATTATACAAGAAGATTTTCGCCAAATCTAATTTGGCTCAATCTAATAAAATTCCTATTAGTATTAGAATGCATCAGAATTCAGAAATCAATAGCAATCAAATTATTTCTGCTAGACAATTTTGTAATACAAATTAGTTCCCTGGAAGATTTGAGTGTGATGACTGTGAGAGAGGGGACTTTGGCTAATAAGGAGGCTTGAGATGGTTAGGATAGGGTTGGGTTGAGTTGGGTTGGGTTGGGTTAGGTTGGGTTGGGTTGGGTTGGGTTGGGTTGGGTTGGGTTGGGCTGGGCTGGGCTGGGTTGGACTTGGCTTGGCTGGACTGGGCTGGGCTGGGCTGGGCTGGGCTGGGCTAGGCTGGGTCTGGTTGGGTTGGTCGGGTTGGGTTGGTTGGTTGGTTGGGTTGGGTTCGGCAGGGCTAGGCAAGGTCAGATTGGGCTGTGTTGGGTTGGTTTGGTTTGGGTTGGTTTGGTTTGGGTTGGGTTGGGTTGGGTTGGGTTGGGTTGGGTTGGTTGGGTTGGGTTGGTTGGGCTGGGTTGGGCTGGGTTGGGTTGGGCTGGGCTGGGCTGGGTTGGACTTGGCTTGGCTGGGCTGGGCTGGGCTGGGCTAGGCTAGGCTGGGTCTGGTTGGGTTAGTCGGGTTGGGTTGGTTGGTTGGGTTAGGTTCGGCAGGGCTAGGCAAGGTCAGATTGGGCTGGGTTGGGTTGGGTTGGGTTGGGTTGGGTTGGGTTGGGTTGGGTTGGGTTGGTTTGGGTTGGGTTGGTTGGGCTGGGTTGGGCTGGGTTGGGTTGGGTTGGGTTGGGTTAGGCTGTGTTGGGCAGGGTCAGGTTGGGTTGGGTTGTGTAAGGCTGGGTAGGACTGGGTAGGGTGGTGCTTACCTTGACTGTGAGGGAGAGACGATCGGTCACGTAGGTCCGGAGACGGCTGGGCAGCGGCAGTTTGGCCATGGCCTTCTCCTCGCCCACTAGGGAAGTGATGACCTCCCGGCACAGCACCTGCAGTGGGGCAACACCCTTCTCCACCCAGGCCACGTGCAGGATGGACCCGCAGGCCACGAAGAGACGCCGGTCGTTGTGGCCCCAGGTCAGCGCCGATAGAGGGCGCTGTGAGTTTGACAAATTGAAGAATGAGACATATGAAAATGTGGCCAATGGCTTACATGCTGCTGCGGTTTGGTTTGGGGGATTGGATTGGAACGGGGTGCTTGGATGTTTAGGAGAGCAGTGGGTCTGGCTATACTAGTTGACTGGGTTGGGTTGGGTTGGGTTGGTTGGGTTGGTTTGGGTTGGGTTGGGTTGGGTTGGGTTGGGTTGGGTTGGGTTGGGTTAGGTTGGGTTGGCTTGAGTTGGGTAGAGTTGGGTAGAGTTGGGTTGGGTTGGGTTGGGTTGGGTTGGGTTGGGTTGGGTTGGGTTGGGTTGGGTTGGGTTGGGTTGGGTTGGGTTGGGTTGGGTTGGGTTGGGTTGGGTTGAGTTGGGTTGGGTTGGGTTGGGTTGGGTTGGGTTGAGTTGGGTTGTGTTGGGTTGGGTGGGTTGAGTTGGGTTGGGTTGGGTTGGGTTGGGTTGAGTTGGGTTGGGTTGGGTTGGGTTGGGTTGGGTCAGGTCGGGATATGATGGGTTGGGTTGGGTCAGGCTGGGTCGGGAAGGGTTGGGTCGGGTCGGGTTGGGCTGGCTTGTGTTGGGTAGGGTTGCGCAAATATATCTGCAACATACCCAATATTTACCGCAAAAAAATTCTGAAAACAAAACAAATCATTCACAAATTTCTGTCTAATTTGGTATTTCTGATGTCCCACCTGGGCCACCATACCGGTATGTGAGTAAACCTCCCCCCCCCCAAAAAAAAAACCCATCAAATTCTGATCCATCCCTGACCAGCACCCACCTGAGAGGGGATGTTGAGGATGAAACGTAGATGACCGTTGGTGTTATAGAACTTGACTGCACTGATGCCTTCCATCGGCTGCGTGCCTCCCACGGCCAAGAAGGCTCCACAGCTACTCCACTCTATCTTGATGTCTGCGGGAGCACAAACAATGATTAAAAAAAAAACTTCAGGATTACAACAGTTGGTTGACGGTGAAGGATGAAAGGCTGCAGCCACACCCCAAAAATCGCCCGTTCCTTTTTATATCTGGGTCAAGCAAAGTTGGTCATAAAAAAATAAAGCATAAAACTGACTAGAAACTTTGGACAAATTGAAAAATTGGCAGAGAAAACTTGGACTGGACCGGGACTTGAACCTGAGATGTCTGGATTACCGTATTCCCGGTACCAGTGCTCTCCCATCTGAGCTATCCAGCCCTTAGATGGTAGCCATCATTGAATGAGCTGCACCCACTTTGTTCGATCCTTTGGCTGCCGTAGCCAGGTTTACAGCAATTGGTTGTTTGCATCTGAATGAGAGCGGTTGTATGATCCGTGGAGATATACGGCAGTTAAGGATTGAATTGCTTCTGACTGGCTGTCGTCCCCACCCCGGCAAAGACTAAGGTCACCATCTAAGGGCTGGATAGCTCAGATGGTAAGAGCACTGGTGTACCAAAGACTAGTTGACTATTAGGGAAGGCCACCATCTAAGGGCTGGATAGCTCAGATGGCAAGAGCACTGGTGTGCCAAAGACTAGTTGACTATTAGGGAAGGCCATCATCTAAGGGCTGGTTAGCTCAGATGGTAAGAGCGCTGGTGTGCCAAAGACAAGTTGACTATTTGGGAAGGCCGCCATCTAAGAGCTGGATAGCTCAGATGGTAAGAGCGCTGGTGTGCCAAAGACTAGTTGACTATTTGGGAAGGGCTGCCATCTAAGGGCTGATAGCTCAGATGGTAAGAGTGCTGGTGTGCCAAAGACTAGTTGACTATTTGGGAAGGCCACCATCCAAGGGCTGGATAGCTCGGTTAAACTGACCTGGTCAATCTAACTGGGCAGAAGTTGGTTGGTCAAACTATCCATTTGAGTCGGGTAAGTTACCTGGGAGGAAAAACTTCCTGGGCTGTCCGCACTGGACTTAAAATGGTCCATTTACCCATTTGCTCGGTTAGTTTACCCATTTTAAGTCCAGTGCGGACGCGGCTTAACTGATTTTTGCCTTTGAGGAAGAACCTGCTCGGATGGAAGGAAACGTCACGCCCTCAAGTTGTTGTTTTTTTTCCTTCCTAAAGATTCCGCCCCCACCCCCTTCCGCCCTGAAGATAAAAAAGGACGAAAACCATTTGCGTCCTCAACTGATGTCTATCCGTCCTCCAGAAGATGCACGACCTCCGACAGGTCATTCGTTCTCGCTCCGAGCGAAGTCGGCGGCAAATCCTAGCCCCCACTGGGAGCTCGAGTGACGCTACTCCGACACTCGAAGGGGAATTCGCGCCGAAATTCACAATAGAGGACTTATTTGTTTGTGTAGTCCCTCGAGAGACTGTTAATTTTTTTTTTAGGGGGGGAGGGGGAGGGAGATAGGTAGGCCTGTTCCCCCTGGAGAGGGGATATTTTTCCTTTCCATGAAAATCGGGCGTGCGGGATCGCTCGGTTTGATCATTAGTGCGCAGAGGCTGTGACGCATGGTTGTTTCACATTGAACTGACCCTTTCATACGACGACCTTTCTGATAACACGAGTTAGTACCATAACAAATCAGGGCCCAATTTCATAGAGCCGTTTCATCGTGACAATCTGCTGAGCGAGAAAAGTCTACCCTGTGTATTAAAGCAGGGATATGATGTCCATTGCTTCTGACTTGTATTCCACTCTTCTTTGCTTAGCATGAAACAACAGTGAGGTTCGGGCATGTTGGGTAGGCACGGTGAAATGTAAATCATGTCTCTTTGTGCTTAAAGTCCCTACACAACATTGGTCGAGGTCAAAGAATAGCATCCATACGTTGCCTGATCCAACGTATGCATGAAATACATGTAGCACATCTGTGAAAATTTCAGCTCAATCCGCCAACCGAGTCTCGAGAAAATCGTGAAAACCACTTCATTTGTTTTGCGAAAATGCAGCATTCATAGCCGTACTGTTCCGAAAAAAATAGTTTAGATCTCGGTGAGACATAAACTATTTCTTTTACTCATTTCTCCCAAAATACAAGATTTTCCCCAAATTTTTTAGGCAGAAATAGTTCAGTTAGATGTTTCTACTATAACCATCTTCAAACTGTATATGCTTCATGTAAATCTGTGAACAATTCGGTTTTTTTATCTTACCAATGTTGTGTAGGGGCTTTAAGCAAAATTTGGTGCTTCAGCAGCTCTATGAAATTGCCTCGGTAACTCAATGTTTCAGGTAGTGTGTACTCTGCCCGTCGTCAGGAGACAGGCAGAGTGGAAGGTTTGCGGTGACACCATGTAGCACTTCTCTTTCAAGAAGGAGCGTGGCTTTGAAAAAGAGCCGGCAACTCAACGTTTTGGGTAGTGCGTACTCTGCCCGTCATCTCTTTTGGTGTTGTTTGCTTTTGTTTTGGGTTCAGGGATGTAAGTGACAGAAAGTGATTTCCTGAAAATCACTGAAGGGCAATAAATTGTGCGACTGCGAGTGAGCGCTTACGCAACCGAGAGATGCGGCTGCGAATGAGCACTTATGCAACCGAGAGATTCACGGCAGGTGTACGGGTGCTGTGCAATTTTTAGGGTTTTAACAGATAAAATGAGATACCTGTTGGAATTTTTTTTTTTTTTAAATTAATCAAATAAATTTTAAAAAAAGATTTTAAAAAAAAATCACGTCATTTCCAGAAAGTCTTACATCCCTGAGGGTTTTTTGGTTTTTTTTTTTTTTTTTTTTTTTTTTTGGGGGGGGGGGGGGGGGGGTTGGGGATGGAGGGGAGAGAAAAATCCGAACCTGTCATCTCCGTCTTGATGATAATAGGGGTCAGGTCGTCGTAGGCCTTCATCAGCTGGATCTCGCTGTCCCCCAGGTCAACTGCCATGACGGGACAGCGTTTCTTGCATAGACGGGAACGACGCTCGCTTCCTGGGATGCAAAAAAATACGGGCGGACAGAACAAGAGAACATGAAATGAAGTAGTAGTACCACAAAATAATGTACCTGCAGGCAACGACCAACAATGCTGCAGCATAGACCGACACACTGGTGCAGGCATTACAGATGCAATGCACGATCACGTTGCAAACAGCCGCCTTGCAAGATTCCAGAACCCTGCCTTGTAGAACAAAGAGGTATCGGGACAGCTTCTTGCCTCCATCTGGAATTCCCTTCCTGGTTCTTGCTTTGCCCCCTTCCTACCGGTACGATCCTGCCCTTTTTATAAAGAGGAATGTCAATTCCTATCTCCAGACTTCCTGAGTCCCTCTCTATCTCCTTCTTTTCTTAGCCCTTAACCTTGAGTGGCTTTATAGCCTTGTTTTTGGCAGATTTGCAAAGAAAAAAGAAAAAACAATTTGCAAAATGTCGTCAAGCTGCTCTCTGACTAAAACCACTTTGTGCTAGGAGTAGGACGTCCAAATTCGGAGCGTCAGTGCTCGGTGGTGTTGCGATACGTGTATGTGCCGTGCCAACCGAATCCGGGCACCATTTTTGTCCACGTTTTTAAACAAAAGCCGCGTCCGCATTGGACTTATTTTTTACCGAGCCCGTGGGTAACATTCCAATGGGTAAATCTTCCCGGCGTCCGCACTTGGACTTTTCGACTCGGGTAAACTAACTGAGACGATGGGTAAAACTAACCGACTCATGTACATGTGCGTGTACTCTAGGTACACAAACACGTTGTTACCATGCGCCCGCACGAGTCTTGCATACAGTAACGTAACCTGCGTGGCGCCGGATGTGGTTTTTTCCGAGTCGTTTACCGAGACGTCGTGTCCGGATTGGACTTATCGACTCGGTTAAACTGACCTGGTCAATTTAACCGGGCAGAAGTTGGTCGGTTAAACTACCCACTGGAGTCGGGTAAGTTACCTGGGAGGAAAACTTCCTGGGCTGTCCGCACTGGACTTAAAATGATCAATTTACCCATTTGCTCAGTTAGATTACCCATTTTTAGTCCAGTTCGGACGCGGCTAAAGACTCTCTTCAGGATAATTCGGGGCTGGTTTATGCGCAGGTTGAACATAAACGCTGCATGCTATGGCATTCTAAGCTGGAGACTGATGCATCTTCTTTTTCATGCAGCATCAAACCTCCAAATTCCAACACTGTCATGACTGTGTGCAAAGAAGATTCTGTAGGATTCGGGATGGTTAAAGGGAACTTGACACCAGCGGTCGATCCCATCAAACTCGTCGTACCAGTAATTTACGATCAACCACAAGACAATGAGCGACGCACAGAAACCACACGACCTGTCAAATCGCATCGTAAGTTGAGTTACGGCTTTGAAATCCGCCCCTCTCCAAGGGCTTGTAAATCTGATGTATTAGAGATCTTCAAAAAACCTTCATGAAAGAAACATCGGGCCCTTCTCAATTTTTAGGCCCTACAAGATTTTCCGAGAAAGGTTCTATTAGGATCCCAATGCAAGATGCTCCATCTTTTTTTTCCCTCTTGTTTAACGTATAAAAAAATCTCAAAATTTAATGGGCCTGACGTTTCAATCCTAGCAGGACCTTTCTCAAAGGCAGAGTGACAAGGACAAAACAGATACATATACACGAAGGAAGGGGGAAGAAAGTGAATAGGATATGGATGAGAAACAAAGGACAAAGAGTAAAGCTGGTAGGGCGAGATCAAAGGGAAGGGCAAGGAGTAGGGTAGGGATTAGTGAGAGGAGGGGGAAAGATCAAAGAGAGAAGTGTGGAGGAGCGAAAACAAAAGAAGGATTATCAGAAAGCTGCATGGTGTTAGTCATTACACTCCTGGATGTTGAGACCATGTGGTTGAATAGTCCGAAGACGCTTCATCCACATTTTCTCACGGCTAAGACGGACAGCATTACTACGGTGACCAAGGGATTCTATGCCCAGTACACTCATATCTGATATCGAATGATCAGGGAGATTGAAGTGATACCCAACAGGGGTGTCCATTTTACCGGTTTTGATAGTAGACCTATGGCCACGGCAACAAATGTACAGTGTACGGATAAAAGAAGTCAATACAAAGGCCCACTGCGCAGCCGGGGTGGGAAGTATGGTCCCGCAACTAACAGCAGCGCTTTCATCATCATGGGCGACGCCATCAGACAAAGGGTTCCTCCGTCGGCGTTTTTTTTGTCTCGTCCCGTCAAAAGCCCGCTTCATTTCCTGCGGAAGGCGCGTTAATTCATCAAGCACTAGGCCCCTCAGGCATCAGTGAAGGACGGTTCTCTCTTCCGAAGAGCAAAAAAAAGCGTTTTCCTCCGAGTATGCTACTAATTCGGTATAAACAGGTACAGTGTAGTGTACGTTTTCGTTGGCAAATTGCATTTTCCCAGGCAAATTGCATTTTCCCAGAAGATAATACTCTGTTCAACCTTCAATAAAAGGGGAATAACACACAATGGCAAATCATGACAAATACGGTACTGTACTTTTTATATGACCGCGTATTTGCAACAAAAAACACTGTCTCCTTTTTGCACTGGCTAACTTCAGGGTTATCTGCCCGAAACACAATTGATGTATTCCATACAATTTTCCATTTTGATTATAAAAAAAAAAATAATTAAACCTTTTTTTTTTCAAGTCTAATGCCATTTTATTTTTATCTTCAGTTTTGATGGTGTTCAAGTGGTCACAACATCGGCACTAGAAAGCGGGAGTCGTGGGTTCAAATCCCACCCGAGCCGCCTGAAAATGTTTGCATAAGGCATCGGACAAAGCACTGAGCACTCAGTGCTTATCACGTAGAGCAGGGCAAACCCTCATTGAATTACATTCTTGTCAAAACATCATGTTACATTATCTGGATGGGGCGTTATCAGAATCTGTTTGTTCTTTAACAAGGGAAACTGTATTGCTCCTTAAAGCCCCTACACAACATCAATTGGTAAGATCAAAAAACAGAAATGTTCACAGATTTACATGAAACTTATACAGTTTGACGATGGTTATAGTAGAAACCTCACACTGAAATATTTCTGCCTAAAATGTTGTACTTTGGGAGAAATGAGTAAAAGAAATAGTTTACGTCTCACCGAGATCTAAACTATTTTTCGGAACAGTACGGCGTTGAATGCTGCATTTTCGCGAAACAAATGAAGCGGTTTTCACAATTTTGCTCGAGACTCGGTCGGCGGATTGAGCTGAAATTTTCACAGGTGTGCTATTTCATGCATATGTCGGATCAGACAACGTATGCATGCTATTCTTTGACCTCGACCAATGTTGTGTAGGGGCTTTAATACAAAAAGTGCAGAGGAAGACCTCCAAGTTGCCTGCCGAAAAAAAATAAAGGTCTCGCCTGACAAAGTCTTTACTGAATACTATCCCCATTCCTCACATGTACTGCACATGGACTTATCTTGTGAGTGCCCCCCTTGCATCGAGTGATAGCCATCTTGCGACCACCTTAATGAACTTCTTGCCCGCCTTCTCTCACACCGAGTTCAACTGACAGGCACGAATAAGTGAGCTGGACTCACGCCCTCTGGCCCAGCGTGCATGTCTTTTTACATTTTTCGATTTCTTGGCAAACCCTCCCTCAACCCTCCCCTTCCTGCACCCTATCAAGGCAACGATTACAATCTGGTCAATGTCTGACACTAGAGGGCCCAGTTATTTCCGAGGAGTAAAACACATCTGACCGGGGTTATTAAATTGAGAAAATTTTAAACTCCTTTCGGCACGTTCGCGATGTGGATCTTTCTTTTTTTTATTATTATCGCGGCCACATTCAATCCTTGTCTAGCAATCGGGACTGTACGGTGCATGTCCGTGTATGTCTCGCACACATTCACCGGGCCCAGTGTGATTTCAATTGATCGGCGTCGTACGTGCAATGAATGGGTTTTAATAGCCCCCTAATCCGAATCTCTGGCTGTTGTGGCAACCGCTATAGCGCAGTTGCTCCAGGCCTTTCTCGGTGCGCCTTTAATAGACCTATTATGGCTCGGGCTGCGGCTGTGGCTGCAGGCATTTCTAGTGTGGTTAGGGACACAGTGCAGACTTGTGCACTGTTGGCCTTAGCGTAAGCCGTAGCCGTACAGTAGTGACTGGTAATATGGTTTGGGTACCAGAGGCTATCATGAGGTGAATGCTGTTGCATACTGTGCAACACTGCAATCCTATATGTACAGTACTGTAATGTATACATGCAGATAGTGATACAGTTATACATGTAATGTGGACAGTACATGTACATATTGCGTCCATGTACGGTACAATGAATGTATTCCACATGTACAATGGACATGTACATGTACCGTACTTGCAAACATCAGTAAGCAGACTGTCTACATGTACTTACATGTACATGTACATGTACATGTGCCCCTACACATAATCTTACAGGTACGGTACATGTACAAACACTTGGTTCAGGTTTGCATGCATGACTCATGGTGAGTGCATAATTCAAATCCATACATTCTCTGCCATCACTGGTAACACGCAGATGGACTTCATCGTTAAAGCCCCTACACAACATTGGTAAGATCGAAAAACAGAAATGTTCACAGATTTACTTATAATACAGTTTGAAGATGGTTATAGTAGAAACCTCTCACTGAAATATTTCTGTCTAAAATGTTGTATTTTGGGAGAAAAGAGTAAAAGAAATCATATACATGTACGTCTCACCGAGATCTAAACTATTTTTCGGAACAGTACGGCATTGAATGCTGCATTTTCGCGAAAAACAAATGAAGCGGTTTTCACGATTTTCTCGAGACTCGGTCGGCGGATTGAGCTGAAATTTTTACAGGTGTGCTATTTCATGCATATGTTTGATCAGACAACGTATGGATGCTATTCTTTGACCTTGACCAATGTTGTGTAATGTGTAGGGGCTTTAAGGAGGTACATGTAAGCACATTTTTTTTGGGGGGGGGGATGGGATGAGGACATTTCCCCCGATTTATACAAAGCAAAAAACACTGCAATTTATTGTGTCAGCAATGACAACATTCGCTCATCAGCCTAAAAAAAAATAGTCAGGAAAAAAAATGAATCTCCCCTAAAAAAGAAAAGACAGTTGTTTAGTTGCCGCGACTACGGACTTGCAAGCACGGGTCGTCGCCACGGAAATGCCTTCAACAAAAGAACAAAAGGGTGTCGGGATACAAAAAAAAACGGCTTGGACTCGACCCCCTCCAGTTGAGGGGGGAAAAAAACGGTAGTATTGTATAAGATAATGATAAACATAGCCCTCGGAATTGCTTGTCATTGATGGTGCAGTCCATTAGCAGACCATCCAGGGACTGCATGCATTGTGCCTGTCTGGCTGCATTGTCAACAGAGGAGAAAAAAAAGGAAGATTTGTTTGGACAGTTGAATGAGCATTCTGCGGGCAATCTTGTAAAGCAAGCATCTTCAAGACCAAAACCAGCCCCCCCCCTGAAAACCTCCAATTTGGGGGTATATTAAGGTAATGCCATCATTTCTTCTTTTTTCCCGCAGTGGGGAATTAACTAGGTGTATATTCAAAGTTGGTGCGAGCACCAAAAAAAAAAATTCAAAAATTCAAAAATTCAAAAACATTATTTTGAGGGTCTGACGTTTCAATCCTAGCAGTACCTTTCTCAAGTAGGCCGAATGACAGGGACAAAAACAAATAGGATGAGGAGAGTAACAGGGACATGGATGACAAACAGAGGACAAAGGTAGGGTGAGATCAAAGTGATCAAAGTGAGGTGGAAACATCAAAGAGAAAAGCTGAGAGAGAGAGAGGAGTGGGGGAGTGAACACAAAAGAAGGATTATATGTAAACAAAAATCAAATAATGATGCAAACAAATTTAGTGTCTTTTGGAAAGGGAAGTAGGACAGGGAAAATGGTTTCATTTGCGTGGGCAAATGCTCTTATCTAAGCAAAAAATGTGCACAGGTGTGAAGGGAATGACACCTTGCCTAAGAGACCCATGGTTCTTGTTCAGTTTTGCTTGCCTTCCAAACGGTCACATTTTCATTCTTAAAGGAATCTTTCCTCGCCACTCTCCCCCCCCCAAAAAAAATTACACCTTCTGTACGTCTTCTGCAGCTGATGCGTGTATCTCGCAGCCACTTTAAGAAGGGGGAAGAAAAGGAAAGGAAACAGACGAGATGTAAGTAGAAAATGATTGGTTTTCTCCAATCCCGCTTGGGCATGGTTAAATTGTCGTTTCTTGTCACCTGGTCGATTTTTCGCGAACGTGACCCGCGAGCGATGACGACGATGCAAATGGGACACCCGATAGGCACAGTGGTCTGGGACGCTATCATTGTTTTTGTTTTTTTATCTTCTCCCTTAGGTAAGACTTCTCTGTCTCTGTCTACATGTATGTCTCTCCCTCTGTCTCTCTCTCCAACTCTCTATCTCTCCCTCTGTCTCTCTATCTGTATCTCTGTCTCTATCTCTCTATCTCTGTCTCTCTATTTCTATCTCTCCCTCTGTCTCTCAATCTTTGTCTCTCCCTCTGTCTCTCTATCTCTATCTCTGTCTCTGTCTCTCTATCCCTGTCTCTGTCTCTGTCTCTCTATCCCTGTCTCTGTCTCTCTATATCTGTCTCTGTCTCTCAATCTCTATCTCTCCCTCTGTCTCTCTATATTATGTATCTCTGTCTCTGTCTATCTCTCTCTGTCTCTCTATTTCTATCTCTCCCTCTGTCTCTCAATCTCTATCTCTCCCTCTGTCTCTCTATATGGATATCTCTCTGTCTCTCTATCTCTGTCTCTGTTTCTCTATTTCTATCTCTCCCTCTGTCTCTCAATCTCTGTCTCTCCCTCTGTCTCTCTATCTCTATCTCTGTCTCTGTATCTCTATCTCTGTCTCTGTCTCTCTATCTCTGTCTCTCTATTTCTATCTCTCCCTCTGTCTCTCTATCTCTATCTATCTCTCTATCTCCATCTATCTCTCTGTCTCTCTATCTCTATCTGTCTCTGTCTATCTATCTCTATCACTCCCCTCTGTCTCTCAATATCTGTCTCTTCCTCTGTCTCTCTCTCTCTCTATCTCTCCCACTGTCTCTCTATCTCTATCTCTCCCTCAGTATCCAGCTGTCTCTCTCCCTCTCCCATTCCATCTCCCTCTCCCATTCCATCTCCCTCTCCCATTCCATCTCCCTCTCCCATTCCCCCTCTCTCTCCGTCTCCCTCTCCACATACAATTAGGCTGACTTTGGTGTAGAGTCATTGCTAAGCATTAGTTCGTAGAATCTTTTGCCACGGCTGTTGAGGGAGAGTGCATGCTCTTCTGCACATCATTGACTATGACCGATTCTCATTGGAGTTGCTGGATTTTCTTTTTTCTTTCTTCTCTAGCCCACCCCCCCCCTCCTGTTTTCCTCTCAGGGTTGGTACTTGATTACAATGGGATCCAAAAATTGTCGCCTGATGATTTCGAGTTCAAAGGGAGACTCACTGTCGTTTTCTTACATACGATATTTGACACCAAAAAAATACTGTAAAGTGCTCGCTGATTTGAGCAATCAAAATTGCAAATCTGAAGAAAAACAAAATTCAGGGGGCCTGGCATTTCAATCCTTACAGGACTTTCTTGAAGGTGAGGAGGATCTTTCCAAGATGAGAATGATCCAGACAGGTCATGCCTTTGAGTTTGAGAGAGGTCCGGTTAAAAGCGTAAGCATATGGACCCTCTAAAATTCCCAGAACCGCGGGTGAAAAAAAACCAAATTGAAACTCGCTCAGAAGGACTTTAAGTTTCCTAGAAGGACTCAAATGAAACATTCTCGCGGTTGAGGCCGCTCCCAATTCAGAGCGTCGAGTCTAACGCACAAGTACCTCTAGCCGACTGAAAAACATCACGCCACTTGCTCTGGATCGGACCCAATTGTCTTGTCAGGCCGCAGAAAGAAAAAAAAGGTCTGACTTACGACCTCGGGAGAGAAAGACCAAAAGCAAAGGACGCCTCGCCCTGACAGGTCAGATGAGGGGGGTTGAAGGGAAATTGGGACGGGTTATTACGCCGCTGAGATCTCTTCGTCCGGAGTTCATGCAACGGCGACAAAGCATCGGCGTTAAAGGGGCACAGCGGGAAATCAGCGGCGCATTTGGAGCTGGTTATCCTTACCGACGCAAACTTGCCACAACCAGAATCTTACCAACGGCCAGAGGCCGGCGAAAAATAGCCCCCAGGCCGCTGAATCACACCCACGGTGCTGGCCAGACAGGTAATTCTGAGCCAACTGCAGTCCTTTGTAAGCAAATCAGTTTTCGAATTATCAAACTCATCGTCGCCTACGACCAATCGCAAGACATTAGGGCCGCTGTTTCGGCGATTTGAACCGCAATTCAAACCCCACTTGTGTGTGGGTGTGTGGACACAATAAACGCGATTATTAGTGGGAGTTGAATCGAAATTGTCTAAAAAAATCGCGTTGCCTATGCCTATGGGAAGGGTCCTGCTAGGATCGAAATGTCAGGCCCTCTTACTTTTGAGGAAATTAGGAATACTTCTGCTAATAAAGAGAAATCACAGAGCAAACTACATAGGAATACATGTGCTTTTTCAAGATATGAATCGGAATCTATTGTCAAAAGCTTGTAAAAGTTGACAAATTTTTACAAAAAAAGAGAGGAATGATTCTTCCAAAATAGGAATGGTTGGCAGCTACTGTATGTAATGTAGTTAATGCAACTTTCAAATGGGCAATGGTAGTTACGGCAACTGTCGTTAGAGCAACCGTAACTAGGGAAAACGTCTTTGTCCCAGTAGACACTGTAGTTAGGGGAAACACTGGAGTTAACATTGTTTGCTGAGCGCTTTGCCAAACTGCCAGTTTTGCAATAGCAGCAACAACAACAACAAAAAACCCACAAAAAGCGGCTCATAAATCATTGAAGCCTGCCATTTCTGCTCACCTACTGCAAGTGACTGTGGTGGATTCCAATTTCTACGGCGATCAATCACGGCTATAATCTGAGGCCTCTTCGAGGAGATTTCCATCTGATTGTACGCGCACAGCTCTACAGTGCCCACCAATAAATCAGTTTTGCACTGCGCGGATACGAACGAAACAAAGAGACCCCCTTGAATGCATGTGCATGTATCTTGACCGTATACACTTACACATGCTGGGCACTACAGGTCCCGCACCCTTGCTAAGACTTCATTCGGAATCGTGTGCGACAATCCCTCTCGTGGGTAATTGGACTCCGACTTTGCCAATCTGATCCCTCTTATGAAGAACTGATGCGCCGGGCAATTACACGAGCGTTTGGCTCGGTTATGGAGATGGCGAGGCAACCCTACTTTCCCACCCTCTACACGAGCCTCAATGAACTAGGGCTAGGAGAGTATCGTCGAGAGAGAGAGGAGTGAGAGAGAGAGAGAGAGAGAGAGAGAGGGAGGGAGAGAGAGAGAGAGAGAGAGAGAGAGAGAGAGATAGAGAGAGAGAGGGAGAGGGAGAGAGGGAGAGAGAGAGAGAGAGAGAGAGATAGAGAGAGAGAGATAGAGAGAGAGAGGGAGAGGGAGAGAGGGAGAGAGAGAGAGAGATAGAGAGAGAGAGATAGAGAGAGAGAGACAGACAGACAGAGAGACAGAGATAGAAAGAGAGAGAGAAAGAGAGAGAGAGAAAGAGAGAGAGAGAAAGAGAGAGAGAGAGAGAGAGGGAGAGAGAGAGAAAGAGAGAGGGAGAGAGACAGAGAGACAGAGATAGAAAGAGAGAGAGAAAGAGAGAGACAGAGATAGAGAGAGAGAGAGGAGGGAGAGAGAGAGAAAGAGAGAGGGAGAGAGACAGAGATAGATAGAGAGAGGACGGAGAGAGAGAGAGAGAGAGAGACAGAGATAGAGAGAGAGAGGACGGAGAGAGAGAGAGAGAGAGAGAGAGAGACAGAGATAGAAAGAGAGAGAGAGAGAGAGAGAGAGAGAGAGAGAGAGAGAGAGAGAGAGAGAGAGAGAAAGAGAGAGAGAGAGAGAGAGAGAGAGAAAGAAAGAGAGAGAGAGAGAGAGAGAGACAGAGACAGACAGAGAGGTCCTCTACATTTCTGACTGTTGCACAAGAACCCAGGCCCTGACAGAACAGACAGGGGCTGTGATCCCTGACGATACACAGTTCCAAAATGCTTCAGAATGGCCCCCAAACCCCGGCCAAGCAAAGAAAGTTGACTATAAGGAGAAGATACTGTGATACAGAAGGATACTGTGAGGCGCAGTATCCCTCCCACGATGCAATTTGCTGGCCACACAATGATGTGATCTGTCTCATTCCCCCCCCCCCCAAAAAAAAAAAATACTTTAGATGATTGAGCACAAAGCATCCCCTCATTAGAAGAACTAAAATCGTTTTGTCACGAAATTGCAGAATCATCTCAAAATACCAACAGCTGAGATAGGTGACTTTGATGCAGGGTTGTAAGTGACCGACAAAGTCATTTCCTGAAAATCACCAAAGGCCAATAAAGTGTGCGGCTGCGAGTGAGCGCTTACGCGACCGAACCGAGAGATGCGACTGAGAGTGAGCGCTTACGCGACCGGGAGATTCGCGGCTGGGGTGCAGGCACCCTTCAGTTTTAGGGGTTTTAACGGATGAAAATGAGCAGTTTGAGATACTTCTTTGACATAAAATCCCCCCCCCCCAAAAAAAAAAAAAAGGAAAAAAAAAACCCAAAATTTCTGGAAATCCGGAAATTTCCGGAAGTTTTACATCCCTGTTGTTGTACAACCAACAAATTATTTGTTCACTCTTCAAAAAGAAAAATTCCCATGCCAACTCCAACTCCCATCCCATCCTTCAATATTATGACAATTTCACTTCTGTATGACCCATTTCCAAGCAAGGAGGCCACCAGTGATACCCCCTGTTCTCCCTTCCCTCAAAAAAAAAAAAGGGGGGAAGGAGGAAAGAGGAGGGGGTCCACTTTGGAATGGTTTCAGGTCCGGGGCAGGGAACTAATTTCCATCTGAAATGTGTTTGGCCGAGGGCGGCAGACAAGGTGCCTTTGCGCAAGGAGGAAAAGCAGGAAGTAGAGGTGAGAGAGAGAGAGAAAGTAGAGAGAGGAGAGGACGGAGGAAAGGGAAGTACAGCTGCAAAAGATATGAGAAATGATCGCAGTTTTATATTTAATAGGCCGGTAGGGGTAGATGGCAAGGGAAAGGGGGGGGGAGCATTTCGGTCAGGGCAGAAATTGTGATGTATGGGAATCTGGGCAATCTCAAAATCAGAGCTAGAGAGAGAGGGGGGGAGGGAGAGGGAAAGAGAGGGGCAGAAGGAGAGGGAAGGATGGGAGAGATGATGGGAGAAAGGGGAAAGAGAGGAAGGGAGATGGGGAGTGGGAGAGGGGAGAGAGAGGAGAGAGGGAGGGAGGAGAGTGGAGAAAGAGGGAGGGAGAGAGGAGAGAGGGAGGGAGAAGGAGAGGGGAGAGAGAGGGAGGGAGAGAGGAGAGGGGAGGGAGAAGGAGAGGGGAGACAGAGAGAGGGAGAGAGGAGAGGGGAGGGAGAAGGAGAGGGAGAGAGAGGGAGGGAGAGAAGAGAGGGAAGGGAGAAGGAGAGGGGAGAGAGAGGGACGGAGAGAAGAGAGGGGGGAAGGAGAGGGGAGAGAGAGGGACGGAGAGAGAGAGAGAGAGGAGAGGGAGCGGGGAAGAGAGAGAAAGGGAGACAGGCAGACAAACACCAAGGGAGAGATGGGGAGAAAGAGAGGGAGGGAGGGAGAGATGGGGGGAGAGAGAGAGGGGGAGAGAGGTTATCCTTGCATTGAATGGTGACTGTTGCAATGCACTTTTTAGACTATATAGCAAGCCATGCCGGGAATTGAGTGTAGTAATG
Organism: Luidia sarsii; assembly: GCA_949987565.1. NCBI lineage: Eukaryota > Metazoa > Echinodermata > Asteroidea > Paxillosida > Luidiidae > Luidia > Luidia sarsii. The sequence continues at coordinate 16,271,957 of OX465114.1, read as the reverse complement.
TGCGTTTTTAATGCATGAAGCAGGGATTAGTTCATGAATTTGTAAGGACCACTGCTACCCAACTCATGGGGCATAAATCATAGCGGCTGCTTTTCCCTTCAGACCGATCATAAGTCACATTGACTCTCTTGAAATCTGCTTCTATCGATATCTCATTGGTATTTTTTTTTCTTGGCGTGAGCAGGATTACAAACCACACCGCGATGTGATGCCAACTGATTTTGACTTGTAGTCCACTCTTCTCTACTTGGTATGAAACAACAAAGACGTTTGGGTTGGCAGTGTGAACCTCTGAATCATGGACTTTCAGCAGATTTTCACGCTTAAAACCCTAACCACCCTCACTGTTAGCTTAACTCTATCCTGCCGATCCCAACAGTTTCCAACAAGCATGGAAGTGTGAAGCCTGCTGATCCCAACAGTACCCAACAAGCATGGAAGTGTGAAGCCTGCTGATCCCAACAGTATCCAACAAGCATGGAAGTGTGAAGCCTGCTGATCCCAACAGTACCCAACAAGCATGGAAGTGTGAAGCCTGCTGATCCCAACAGTATCCAACAAGCATAAAAGTGTGTAGCCTGCTGATCCCAACAGTACCCAACAAGCATGAAAGTGTGAAGCCTGCTGATCCCAACAGTACCCAACAAGCATGAAAGTGTGAAGCCTGCTGATCCCAACAGTACCCAACAAGCATGAAAGTGTGTAGCCTGCTGATCCCAACAGTATCCAACAAACATGAAAGTGTGTAGCCTGCTGATCCCAACAGTATCCAACAAGCATGAAAGTGTGAAGCCTGCTGATCCCAACAGTACCCAACAAGCATGAAAGTGTGTAGCCTGCTGATCCCAACAGGATCCAACAGTGGATACCGTTGGGTTCAGCAGGGTCCTGCAATGATGGTAATATTGCAGTAACTTTGCATACGATGCCAGCCCCAACTAAATCCAACTGTATTTGTACAGTGTTGATCCCAACAAAGACTAACACTCAAGTAACTGACAATTATTAGGCCTTTTCTTTTGGGACTTTTCTTTTGTGCCTTTTCTCTTGAGCCTTTTCTCTTTAGCCTTTTCTCTTGGGCCTTTTCTCTTGAGCCTTTTCTCTTGGGCCTCTTCTTTGGGCCTTTTCTCATTAGATTTTTTGACTATCTTCATTGTGTGGCTGCCCCTGCCCCATAACATTAACACCAGACCAGACAACCATGCTGACCCCAACAGAGGACAACAGGCCCCAGAATTTGTTGGATTCTGTTGGAGTCAGCAGGGTTAGGGTTTTTTAAGCGGCTCTAGACAAAAAACTGAGCCCCGGTCTTCAAGTTCCTTGCTTCACAACAGCCAGGGAGTCCTGCACCCACGCAATGGGCTGATTCGCCGCTTTCTACTGTAATCTGGACAGAGGCAGCGCCTACAGGATCCAAAACGTCAGAACCTCACATCTTCCCAGATTTGATCATCGGTCCGCCTGCGTCAAGCGCACGACCATTAAGCCGAATACAGTCAAGCACCTACTACTACATGAGCGTACAGTGTTGTACATGTACATGTGCAGTTCCGGCACACGATAAAGGCAATGGCCGGTTATTGTTCTGTAAGCTGAGACATGAATATACACAGCACAGGGCCCCAGGGTGGGCTCTATGTTGGTGGCATACTGTGCGTCATACACATGTCTGGAGCCCAAGACAAAATCAACAGCTATACCTGAATAGAATTAATTACATTGCACAGTGCAATACCCATTGCTGCACATACATGTGCATGCACTGTACAGTATGGTAGAAATGCACACGAATCTAGTGCCTTGTGGAGACCTACTCAATCAATCAATCAATCAATCAATTCAACATTTATTTCCACATTGACATCCTGGGTACTATACAATTCATCAAGGCTTATGTATAAACAAAATATCTTACAGAAAGTATGTAATTATGTGTAATATTATAAGATGTCAATATGAAGGAAAAGGGTGAAGCAGAGCTTTTGTACCTTTCCCTTGGTCAAGAAAACAACAACAACAACAACTACTACTAACTACAAACGGACTAAAACAGGACAATAGCTTTTAGAGTGAGACCCGGTACACTATGTACAAAGAATAAGAACAAAGTAAAGATAATTCAATAAAACTAAACAGAGCAAAGATCAAAGTGTTTCTGAAGTATAAGTATTGATAATTGATAATTTTAATTTTTTGGTAAATTGAGCCACAGTAGTGCACTCTTTTAAACCTCTATTGAGTTCGTTCCAGTATGTAACATGACGTTGAAATGGACTGTTTTTAGAGAGCAAAGTTCTATTTTTCCTCACATACAGGTCACCTTTCAATGAGCTTTCAATGAGCTACTCCAATGTAGGTTGAATAGGTCTCCACAGGGAAATTGGAAAGGTGTATCTGGTCTCCACAAGGTTTTCACGAAACTGGTATTTGGAAATAACTCCAAAATAGGGAAATTGTGAAGGGTAATAATCTGTTGACGTGTTAAATAAAAGGGACATACAGGTACCGGTGCAGTGCAAATTTCTACCAAAGAAAGTGAATGTGGTTGAAATAGGAACATTTTTAAAACATTGTTTCTCACACGGTTGTATAGTGCACGAGAACAAAGCAATGTCTCCACAAGGATACAGATTCAGGTATGTGTGTACACACATGTACATACTGTACTGTACATGTATGTACTATACAGTGTGTATACATGTACATGTACATGTATGTACAATGTACATGTACATGTAAATTATGTACCGGTACCGTAGTTGTACTGTACTGTACATGTACATGTACATTGTACATTGTACGTAAACCGATATGTTATGTACCTGTACATTGTACAATGTGTTGTACAGTATACAATACATGTACATTACATCTAGACAATGTACATGTAGTGTAGCACATGTACATTGTGCATTCATGTTTATGTATAGTGCTGTACATGTATGGTATTATGCAGAGAAAATGTCCCCGGCAGGAATCCCAGATCAACTTCAGGGGCCAATTTCATAGAGCCACTTCAAGCCCCTACACAACATTGGTCGAGGTCAAAGAATAGCATCCATACGTTGTCTGATCCAACATATGCATGAAATAGCGCACCTGTCAAAACATTTCAGCTCAATCCGCCAACCGAGTCTCGAGAAAATCGTGAAAACCGCTTCATTTGTTTCACGAAAATGCAGCATCCAACGCCGTGCTGTTCCGAAAAATCGTTTATATCTCGGTGAGACGTCAACGATTTTATTTTACTCTTTTCTCACAAAATACAGCATTTCAGGCAGAAATATTTCAGTGCGAGGTTTCTGCCATAACCATCTTCAAACTGTATAAGTTTCATGTAAATCTGTGAACATTTCTGTTTTCCGATCTTACCAATGTTGTGTAGGGAGGGGCTTTAAGCGTCAAAAACTGCTAAGCATGAAAATCCTTCCCCGTGTAAAGAGCATTACAAAGAACATTGCGATGCGATGCCAATTGTCACTGACTTGTGTTCCAGTCAAGACCTATTCAACCTCCAGGGGGGGGGGGTGGTATTGTCTTACTGTAGGTCTCCACAAGGCACTAGATTCGTGCCCACCTTCACATGCACGTACTGTACTGCACAGGAATAGAACCACAGGTCATACATGTACATGTACACGTACACCTTCCACATCTGCATCCAACGCATGCATATAAACCAAGCCGTGCTGAATGCAGTTGCACAACTTCATTGCGGTGCCATACTCTATGCAGATGTGCATGCATCGAATGCGTGAGCGAGGCACTGCTATATGTAATGGTTGCAGACGAGCGGCGTGCGTGTACAGCACATGTGAGTCCACACTGTTGCAAGATGGGAGCATTGGGGAGTGAACACGCAGCGTGAGAACCCCCAGCCCATTGCTCGGCCTCTTACAAGACGCGGGGTCAGGACTGAACGATGACTGTGCCGCTTGCATAAGTAATGCATGGCAGAGGCAACAGGTAGCAGTAATTCATTACTGGGCAGATGAGACTGTGTCAGTACACTACAATGTACATGTACATGTACAATGTACATGTACATGTACATGTACAATGTACACTGGTCTAGTCCAGAGTGTACACACATGCACATGTACATGTACATGTGTATTGTGTACAGTGCATGCACATTCATGTACATGTACAGTGTACACGTATGTACAGTGTACATGTATACATGTACAGTGTACATGTATATATAAACAATGTATACATGTACATGTACATGCACATACATGTACATGTACATACATGTACAATGTACATGCTTTACATTGCACAATCATACGTACTGGTACTGGTCTTGTGCATGTACCGGTATTTATGGTAATTGTATGTGTACATGTATCCATGGGCACATGTACATGTACAGTATTGTACAGAATATACATTGTGTACATGTGTATGTACTGTGCATGTACATGTACATGTACATGGCATTATCTGGGTACATGTAATGTATATGATTGTACTGTACATTGTACATGTACATGTACATGTACTGGTACCTAAGGTATAGTGGCCTTGACGTACGCAGTACATGTACGTGTAATATTATACACGTACAGTGTACATGTACGTGTTTCACAGTGTGGAAGATTTACAGTATGCATAATTTGCAGAGCTACTGTGGATTTGCCGAGAACGAATGACACAGGTTGATGCACAAATGAATAGTGCATGCGTTTGTGCATAACCATTTGGCAAATAGCTATATGTTTATGCACAAGTTAATAATCCATCAGATTTTATAAATACAAATTAGATGCTTTGCAGAAGCAAATATCATGGCCAACAGGTTTGTTCATAAATGAATGGCCAACAGATTTGTGCACGAATGAATGGCCAACAGGTTTGTGCACAAATGAATGGCCAACAGGTTTGTGCACAAATGAATGGCCAACAGGTTTGAGCACAAATGAAAGGCCAACAGGTTTGTGCACAAATGAATGGCCAACAGCTGCACAAATGAATGGCCAACAGCTGCACAAATGAATGGCCAACAGGTTTGTGCAAAAATTAAATGCCAACAGGTTTGTGCACAAATGAATGACCAACAGGTTTGTGCACAAATGAAAGGCCAATCGGCTTGTGCACAAATGAAATGCCAACAGGTTTGTGCACAAATTAATGGCCAACAGGTTTGTGCACAAATGAATAGCCACCAGATTTGTGCACAAATGTATGGTTCATATGTTTGTGCACAAATAAACAGCTACATGTATAAGGAAAGTTGACACGCACATCTAGATGAATGGGGGCCCTTAATTTGTTGTTAATCAATAATAACCATTTCTGTACCTTTACAGGTACCACACTGTACAAGATTTTGCACCGATATAACTACAGACATAAACACCCCACAAATGCACCCATAAGATAGGCAAAAACAATCTGCAAAGGACCCCAATTAAATGCACACCCCCCCCCCACCCCGCCGGAAGAAAATCTTGGCCCCACCCCCGCCCGTAATCCGATCGGACGGCTCGGAATCGGGAGGGGGGGGGGGCCTCCAATGGCAATCAGTCTCCCTCGATTGTCAGCGGTGCTTAACATCAGCGCAGCTCTGTCCAGCGGATCGGATATCATCACCAAGCAGGCGTCATACAGCGCAGTACAGCAGGGGGGGGGGGGGTACCGGAACCTCACCCAAAATGATTTACAGAACAATCCCCTGCATACTACATGATGCATGCTTACTTCTTGTTGCAAACCCTATCCTCCGCCAAGGACAATTTCGGGGCAAACGGACCGGACTTGGTGTATGTTTTGGGTTGTGTCTTCTTCTTCTTATTAGCTTTTCCGCCGCGTAGCGGAAAAGCTATTGTTCTTGTGCTGATTTTTTTTTTTTTTCTTCTTCTTATTGGAAAAATCCCATAGACAAAGCACGTGGTTTTTCTGACACGCACCTTGGCCATTGAATACACTTGAATTTTTTTCAAACTTGGCAAATGGATAGAGCCAATGCTGAACTAGTGCACGGTGGTCTTGAAAACTTCATGACGTCACCACGTGTCACGTGACAGCACTTTAAAGGTGCAAATTTCAAACTGCAATAAAAGCAAAAAAGCAATTTCGTTTTGTTCCAAGTTTGCACTATATCTAAGTTGGGAAAAGGTGTATCCAAAAATTGCCCTCATTTGATCGTGACGTCATCTCATGAATATTAATAAGGTCATAAACTTTTAAGATTTTAACATTCAATTGAGCATATTTGGCCAACGGAGCAAGATTTTTTTCATTTTTTCGATTATATCTATTGGGCATGGAGTTTAGAAACACCCACCGTGGCCAAAATGCCATGACGCAATCGTGACGTCATCAAAATGTGTGTTTTTAAAACGCATATTTGCCAAACGTCAATCGTCTCGAAATTTGGTGGGCAGGTAGCTATTGTGCTAGACATTAATAATCTTGAGTTTGGAAGTAATCGACCATTGTTTGGATTTTTGATTTTTTGAAAAATATAATGATGTCCCATAAACTTTGTGCACAAAATATGCACGTGCGTTTTGGGTTAGGAATGGAGGTTCCGAGTTCGAATCCCGTTGATGTCAATTTTTTTTTCATCAATTTTTTTTTTTTTTTTTTAAGAGAACCAGATGCGGAAAAGCGTTATGTTCTGTTTGCCAACAGACATAAATCTCTAGTTCTTCTTCTTCTTCTTTTTCACCTCCGAAGATTTGAAACACATTTTCTAGATTCCCGTCAATGCGAGACATCTCATCTACCGGAACCTTACCCAAATGATTTACAGAACAATCCCCTGCATACTACATGATGCATGCTTACTTCTTGTTGCACCCCTATCCCCCGCCGGGGCAATTTCGGAGCAAACGGACCGGACTTGGTGTATGTTTTGGGTTGTGTCTTCTTCTTCTTCTTCTTCTTCTTCTTCTTCTTCTTCTTCTTTTCACCTCCGAAGATTTGCAACACATTTTCTAGATTCGCGTCAATGCAAGACATCTCTGACAGAGAATGTTCGGCCAGTATTAGACAGTGTCCCGTCTGAGGGCATCTGCCACTGACGAGTGAAAGGACCTGCATTGCGAACGGACAGTTCGCCCAACCTTCACTCGCTAGGTTCACGTCAATGCGAGGCATCTGTAGGGTACTCAAATGGAGAATGTTTGGGCAACCTTTGGAGAGACTCGTCCAATATTAGACAGTGTCATGTTTGAAGGCATCGGAAATTGACGAGTGAAAGGAACGGGATTGCGAACGAACAATTTGGCCAACCTTTACTTCAATCGTGAGCAATATTGATAGCTATTCATTTGAAAGTTGAACTTAAAACAACAGGTCCATTTTCTGACGTAATTCCGTTACCGAAGTACCACACCTGCTAGCATTTTCCGTGTCCATAATATTTCATAAATTGTGGTTCTGTATGGTAGCAGGTGTAACTCCAGAACATATTAGAGTATTCATACATATCTATAGGAAATTTCATCCATTCTATAAAAATTAATGAGCAAAATTGCTCTGAATTGTAATTCCGTTACCGTGGAATTGCCCACATGTACATTCTGGCTAAATATTACATGTACAATGTGTGTGCACATCATGTACATGTATTTACTTAAAAATGTACATTGTATGAGTGAGTATGCACAGTGTACGTACTGTACATGTATACGGGTAAGAATCAGACTAAGCATTCGAGTCATTTGTTAACATAACTCTAGTCTGAGTCGGACTGAGTGGAAATCAAGTTACACAAGGCTGAGTTACTAGGTCAGAGTTGTGAATTTTAGACTCAATTTAGATTTGAGTCTTTGAGACCGAGTCTGAGTCAGAGTTGCAGGAGGGGGGGGGGGGAGTCAGTCATAACAATAAAGGAGAAACTGACTGGGCACTTTTGAACAAATTGAAAAATGACAAAAGAAAACATTGACTGGACCGGGATTCGAACCCGCAAAACCAAGATTTAAAGTACAGTATGCAAAAACCAGAGGTCTCGGGTTCAAGTCCCAGTCCAGTCAAAGTTTTCTTTGCCTTTTTTTTTCTCTATTTATTTCAAAATAGGACACCAGAGTAGTGGGTCTGAGGTCTTGAGTCGCGCGCTGTAAATGTACCTTTCCTCTTCTTCTTGTCCGGCTTGTCGTCCGACTCGTTGTCGCTGACGTTGATCATGCGGAACTTCTCCGAGGACCAGAGGAGGGCCCTGATTGGCCGGTCCTCGGCCAGCGTACACTGGGTGACGATGGCGCCGTGGATGTCCATGACCAGAATCTGGCCGTCCGACGTGCCCAGTAGAACCTGCAACGTGAGGGAGAGGGGGGAGGGGAGGGGGTTGGGGGGTTGGGAAGAAGCGTGGGGGGACCACCAGGAACATCATTATCGTCATCGTTCTCTCACAAGTCGAGTCCGACCTCGACCTCAATTAAAATGCTATGGCATGCCCTGTCCCCCCCTCTCCCACCTCCTCCTGTCCACCCGCAGCTGGCCTATCAGGAGTCGTCACCACCTGTCAGTCGAGAGTGGTGTCAAAAATTACATGCACCTACGACTGTACAATGCCCAAACCAGTGTCATTAGGAATTTAGGATGTTTGCCTCCTAACACCCGCACACTCTATCTGTCCAAAGGTGTCGAACGGAGAGGTATCGGGACAGCTTCTTCCCTCGTTCTGCCTCCAACTGGAATTCCCTTCCTGGCTATTGCTTTTCCCCTGCCTACGATCTTGCCTTTTTTTTAAAGGAATGTTAATTCCTATCTCCGGCCTTCCTATGTCCCTCTCTATCTCCTTCTTTCACTAGCCCCTATAACCTCGAGTTTCTCTTCAGCCTTGTTTTGGGCGATCTTGCATAAAAAAATTTAAAAAATTAAAAAATCAATATGTTCAGCAAGCTCTTTTTCTTTGTACAGCAAACACTGCCAATCAGACTGCAGACTCTGTGATGGGAATCTGCTTCCCTGCTTGAGAGAAGAGCTTTGCGTAATTCGTGGCGGCTTTATTGCACGCCAAGTGCAGGACGGGAGTTCTGATGGCTTCTTAAGTTTTGATTAGATCAGACTTGAAAAGGTTTGCATGGTGGAAGTACTAAGAGGTGAGTGACACAATTGTAACACTTCTCTTTGGAGATGGAGCATGCCTCTGAGTCTGAAAAAGAGCCAGCAACTCAACGTTTCAGGTAGTGTGCACTTTGCCCGTCGTCAGGAGACGGGCAGAAGTGGAAGGTTTGCGGTGATACCATAAACACTTCTCTTTCAAGAAGGAGTGTGGCTCTGAAAAAGAGCCAGCAACTCAACGTTTCAGGTAGTGCGTACTCTGCCCTTCGTCAGGAGACAGGCAGAGTGAAAGGTTTGCGGTGACACCATGTAGCACTTCTCTTTCAAGAAGGAGTGCGGCTCTGAAAAGAGCCGGTAACTCAACGTTTCAGGTAGTATGTACTCTGCCCTTCGTCAGGAGACAGGCAGAGTGGAAGGTTTGTGGTGACACCATGTAGCACTTCCCTTTCAAGAAGGAGTGCGGCTCTGAAAAAGAGCCGGCAACTCAACGTTTCAGGTAGTGTGTACTCTGCGCGTCGTCAGGAGACAGGCAGAGTGAAAGGTTTGCGGTGACACCATGTAGCACTTCTCTTTCAAGAAGGAGTGTGGCACTGAAAATGAGCCAACAACTCAACGTTTCAGGTAGTGTGTACTCTGCGCGTCGTCAGGAGACAGGCAGAGTGGAAGGTTTGCGGTGACACCATGTAGCACTTCTCTTTCAAGAAGGAGTGTGGCACTGAAAATGAGCCAACAACTCAACGTTTCAGGTAGTGTGTACTCTGCGCGTCGTCAGGAGACAGGCAGAGTGAAAGGTTTGCGGTGACACCATGTAGCACTTCTCTTTCAAGAAGGAGTGTGGCACTGAAAATGAGCCAACAACTCAGCATTTCGGGTAGCGTGTACTCTTCCCGTCGTCAGCCGGGAGACTGTTTGATTAGGAGCGTCACCGGGGTTAATAGTCGAGGCTAGATACGCTACCCCCGGGCGCCTCGTGAGGTGTGACTGCTCGCTCAATGTCGCCGCGCCTCATGCTCACAGTCTGGAGGGCGACGAATGCGCCACCTTACCGGTGCCGGCGACACCAGAAGGGCCCTCAGCAGACTGCCTTGCCCCATTCCGCGGGTCAAGGAACCGTGCCATTAAGTGATGTGCATGTACGGTACAGTGTACATGCTGATGAGACGTTTAGATTAGCATGTGGGAAGATTGCGGTGACACCGTGTTAATGCCGTGTCATCGCTTTCGAGATAGGGGAGTGCGGCTCTGAAACGAGCCGGGTGACTCAATATTTCGGGCGGTTTGTACTCTGCCCATCTTCCCGAGAGACATGTATGCATTTATGTATGAGCAAGTTTTTTTTTTGGAGGGTAGTTTGTCTCATGAATGTCACTGAGGATGGTACTCTCGAAAAGGTTATCACAGCAACTGAAACATTAGCGAGCCAGGGATGGACACTAAACACTGGCCTATACTGGCCCCAAGGCCAGTAACATTTGATATCGAGCCACCATTTAAATTTTTTTTTTTTTTTTTAAATCAGCACAGTCATCGGTCAAAGTTTGATGCTGGGAAACGATTTGATTTGATTTGATTTCTGGTTCATTTTGGCAGGACGCCACCTAGAATGGATACCTCAGGTGGTTAGAGCCCTTGCGTTGGTAGACAGAGCCAGAGGTCTCAGGTTCAAGTCCTGGTCCAGTCACAAATTTATTTGCCGCCATTTTCACAAATTGTTTGAAATTTCTGACTCTCTTTTTCCTTTCCCTTTTATTTAATTGAATTGAAAGATTTTTTTTTTAATTTCATCTGTAAGATTTTGTAAGCAAGATCAATTTAAGCTTATCAATTTTAAGTTGTCTCAAAATTTAGTGGGCCTGACGTTTCGATCCTAGCAGGACCTTTCTCAAAGGATCGAAACGTCAGGCCAACTAAATTTTGAGATTTGCATTTTGGTAATTTTAGTCAGTAAGCAGTTTGCAACATTTTTGTATATCAATTTTAAGTTGAGTTATGATCGATTGCAAGATTGTGATATTTCCCACTGATGATCGTAATTACATCCAACCAATTTTTACCTAAAAGGCAAAGGGTAAATCTGGATGTGGGTAGTTTACATTTCAAAGACACAGCGTGGCACGCCTTCTGAGATACACTCCCCCAAAACCCAAAGCTCTTTTCCAAAAACCCGGCTGAGGCTCAGGCTCTGGCTTTGTCTCCATTTTCATTCATCCATTTGAAAGTACAAGGCATGAAAACGGGAGGCCTTTGGCTTCGTTGCTGAATGTTATATTGCGTTTAGGGGGGAAAAAAATCCTTCAAAAAAGAAATCCAGCCTGTGCTTTCGGCTTTCAGATAACAAAGACGAAGCCGGAGCCAAAGCCGGAGCCAAAGCCGGAGCCGGATTTAAAAAAAAAAAAAAAAAAAAAAAAAAGGGTCCCTGACCTGCTTGTCGTCTGGCGCCCAGGCTCCGCACAGTAGCTTGGCCTCCAGATTGAGCATGGAGGACCAGTAGCGCTGACCGGTGACCGAGCCCACCAGCACAAAGCCGTCCTTGTAGCAGATCAATGCCATGCGACCGTCGTGACTCCAGGCAAAGTCGCTCACCTGCACACAGCCAAGAAGAAGAAAGAAAAAGTGAGAATAAAAAAAGGGGGGAAAAGAAAACTGGATGGAAAAATCAATCGCTTAGAACAGCCGGGGCGACAATGAGGGAGGGAGGGGAGGGGGGGGGGGGAATCGATGTTTGCATTGCAGTGCCGAGGCAAAAAATACCACAAACCAACCAAACTAACGAACAAAACAACTCGAGTCTTGATTCTGAAAGACAGATTCCAGCAATGATATAACCCGCCCCCGAAAAAAAAAAAAAAAAAAAACAGCAACAACAACAATTTCACAAGTCAGAAGTGCCTCTGCCTTTGAGAAAGGTCCTGCTAGGATCGAAACGCCAGGCCCACTAATTTTAGATTTACATTTTGGTAGTTTTAGTCAGTAAGCAGTTTGCAACATTTTTGTATATCACCTTAAGTCAGAAGTGTTTCAGACTAGAATAGACTGATTGCTTGACCACTGTTTACACGCCATCGCGTGACTTATAGTGGGTATTTGTTCATCTCATTTAGTAACAGAGCAGCGATGGAAATGTACAAAGACGAATGTTGGACAATATAATTGACTTCTTTTGCTCGATTCCACTCCTGTGTTTTGTTCAAATGAGATGAAAAAAAATACACACTATAAGTCATGTGATGCCTTGTAAACATTGGTCACGTAATCAGTGTACAGTACCGTATTTAAACTGCAAAAGAGCCTGTTGTTTGGTTAAGCCTGCAACCAGAAGATGAAGTAAACCTACTTTGTTTTTTGGTGGTTTTTTTTACATCAGTGGGTTGGCCTAAAGAATTGGGTTAACAGTCACGAGAAACGCTGAACTGAATTCAACTAAAAATGAGCGGTTATTGAAACAAGTTAAGACAGTATCTTCCCAATAAACCAAAGCTATGAAGGTGAGACCGGTGCGATAGGTGAGGCCAACCATTATGAATTGCTTTTTGAAATTTGAGGAATTCATGTAAACAAAATACTGTACAGGACTTATGGTATTGTGGTATTTCTGGGACTGTGAGCTGTTTTGGATTAAGATTCACCATCCCTGACAGGCTGCACAGTCAAAGCAGGCATTGACACTAGAACACTTCCATCCAACCAAGATACAGAATGCCGTCATCTTTCGGTATCCTTCCACTTCCACCATCCCCAAATTTTTTCACATCTCCTCTGACTGTATCAGATTCCGAAGAGACCAGGCTTAGCTTGCCCCAGTGCTGTGGAAGCACATTATAAAGTTCAGCGCGCAGAGCCGTGGTCGGATCCACTGACAATTTGTGCCGGATGGTCAGCGGAGACTTCGCGTCTGGCATCCTCAAAAGGGGGAAATTGGTCGACCTGTACTGTCGTGACTGTCAGACCATGCGTGCGCCTTTGTATATTATCAATCAGAGAATTGGAAGAGAAAAACAAAATTGGAAAAAAAGGGAGATGGGGTTGAGGATAAGGAGGGGGAGGAGAAGGGAAAGTGGGAGAGTGGAGGAGAGTGGAGGAGGGGAGGAGGGGAGGAGGGGAGGAGGGGAGGAGGGGAGGAGGAGGGGAGGAAGGGAGGAGGAGGAGGAGGGGAGGAGGAGGAGGGGAGGAGGAGGGGAGGAGGGGAGGAGGAGGAGGGGAGGAGGAGGAGGGGAGGAGGAGGGGAGGAGGGGAGGAGGAGGGGAGGAAGGGAGGAGGGGAGGAGGAAGGGAGTGGGATAGTGACGGGGAGGAGGAGTGAGAGAAGGAGGGGAGGAGGGAGAGAAGGAAGGAGAGGAGGAGGAGAGCTGGAGAGGGGAGGAGGAGAGTGAAGGAGGTGGAGGAGGAGAAGAGTGGAGGGGAGGAGGAGGAGAGGGAGTGGAAGAGGGGAGGAAGAGGAGGAGAAGGAGGAGAGAGTGGAGGAGGGGAGGAGGAGAAGGGGGAAGGAGAGGATGGAGGTGGCCCTGGAGAAGGGGATGGGGAGGAGGGAATAAGAAGAGGAGAGTGAGGAAGGGATAGGATGGAGAGGAGGAGGAGGAAGGAGAGGATGGGAGGTGACTCTAATGAGAGGAAGAGTAGGCAGGGAAGAGGAGGAGGAAGGGAGGAGGAGGATGGTGAGAGGGAAGATTGATGTGATGATTGGGCAATACTACATGTACGTCAGGATGCTTTCTCCTCATCTGCAGGGAGAAGGAAGGAGAAGCTTGGGCGGGGGAGGGGGAGGGGGATGGGGGCGGTCCGTCTCGTCCCAAGCCACTAATTGAAATATAAACTGCGGGCATGATTGAACGTGCAAACGTCAGCCCTGACGGCCGACTACGGTCCGCACGCAAGGTACAGCACGCAGACCTCCAAGCCCTAGCACCGGTGCAATAAGCATTGATCCGAGGGAAGGAGGGGGGATCTTTGGACCCGGCGCAGTACGTCAGACACTCAAGATTGTAACCAATGAGTGGACGATTGGTTGTTGAGGCACTCAAAGGTCGGACGGAGGCAGACAGACCAAAGTCCCCCGCCCCATAGAAAAGAAAAAAAAAACAATAACAAAAATCACCAACCAATTACCACGGAGGGTAAATTTGTCATCAATTACTGTGCTGCACAGTGCGCTGGGAGAGACAAAAACTCGCCTCTGTATCTGAGAAGCACGTACTACATGTACATGTACATGTATGTATACTGTGCATGCAGCCAGATGGGGAGAGGTCTTTGAGAAGGGACATTGCCCACAAACAAAGTAACGGTGTACTTTTCTTTTCTTTCTTTTTTTTGGTCAATACAGGCGACTGTCTCACATTGACTTTTAACAGCACCGGGCTCGGCATGGGTAATTGCCGCTGCACGTGCACTGTGCACGTGACAGTCAGCAGACACACATTACAGCCAATAACCCTTTGCGATAAACGTACATTGTACGTGAATGTTTCCATACATGTTCTTCCACAATGTGCTGTGCACATGACGTGTGACAACATGGACTCTATCCACGCGTATATATACATGTACATGGAAGTGACTAATTTTGAAGACCAACAACGGGGGTGGATTTCACAAAGCCTCACGATGCATCATGACTCAACATACGATGGATAACCCATTGTAAGCTGTGATAGGCCGTATGGTTTCTGCGCATCGCTCATCATCTTGCGACTGATCGTAAGTTAAATGAGTTTGGTGAAATCAACCGCAAGCCACAGAGATCTATGGAGCAGGCAGTGAACACCGCCCTCTGGTGACAGTTTTGGGTTTGAAACCACAATTAACCACACATTGTTTTTCCTGTGGGAGGATAAGGGCCATACACCACGACATACCACAGCGTGGTTTATGTGGTGTCCTGTGTTATGTAAGCCTACACCCCTGTGGGCACTGTGGTAAATTGTGGTATACAGTGTGTGTCCTGTGCGGGATGTGCAAAGCGTTAGGGTTGAAAAAAAAAATTGTTTTTAAATAAACTTCAACAAAGAACCCCGACCTGTGTATTCAGCTTTCTGGATAACAGCTTGACAGAGCCAGGGCCAGAGCCGGAGGCAGAGCCAGAGCCAGAGCCAGAGCCAGAGTCAGAGGCAGAGCCAGGGGCAGAGCCAGAGGCAGAGCCAGAGACAGAGCCAGAAGCAGAGGCAGAGGCAGAGGCAGAGGCAGAGGCAGAGGCAGAGGCAGAGGCAGTGGCAGAGGCAGAGGCAGAGGCAGAGGCAGAGGCAGAGGCAGAGCCAGAGGCAGAGCCAGAGGCAGAGCCAGAGGCAGAGCCAGAGGCAGAGCCAGAGGCAGAGCAAGAGGCAGAGCCAGAGGCAGAGCCAGAGGCAGAGCCAGAGGCAGAGCCAGAGGCAGAGCCAGAGGCAGAGCCAGAGGCAGAGCCAGAGGCAGAGCCAGAGGCAGAGCCAGAGGCAGAGCCAGAGGCAGAGCCACGGGCAGAGCCAGAGCCAGAGCCAGAGCCAGAGCCTGAACCTGAGCCAGAGCCTGAGCCAGAGCCTGAGCCAGAGCCTAAGCCAGATACAGAGCCAGAGCCAGAGCCAGAGCCTAAGCCAGAGACAGAGCCTGAACCTGAGCCAGAGCCTGAGCCAGAGCCTAAGCCAGATACAGAGCCAGAGCCAGAGCCAGAGCCAGAGCCAGGGCCAGGGCCAGTGCCAGAGCCACGGCCAGAGCCAGAGCCAGAGCCAGAGCCAGAGCCAGAGCAAGAGCAAGAGCCAGAGCCAGAGCCAGAGCCAGAGCCAGAGCCAGAGCCTAAGCCATTTTGTGTTTTAGAAAAAGGGCGTGTGCATGGCAAATTGTACATCGTGTGCGTCTCTAGCACTGGGAGCATCTCTCGCCCTGCTTGCTCCATTCTGGGCCCCGTTGAAGACTGCAACAAGATCCGGGGAGGGTCCACAGGAGAAGGCCGGGCTGTGTAACAAGACCCCAACAGCCGAAACACAACTAAATGCTCTACCCCACCCCCCCCCCCCCCCCCCCCCGGGGGGACTTGCTCTCCTAAAGAAAAACCACCCTGATTGAACAAGAGTCCGGGTGACATTTGTCCACAGCACTATAGTCAAGCTCTGCAACAAGCTCCATTGTACTTGTAGTGTGAACGTGGTACATATACAGTACATGCACACTGTGCTGTTTTAATGTACTGCAGTGCTATATAATAGAAAGGAAATAATGAACCCTTATGAGGAAATTGGGAAACTGCATACCAATGCGACAGAAGTACTGTACATGTACATGTACAGTGTGACAGCACAGAGATCCATTGAAAGGGAGAAGTAGACACAGAGAGACACCAAGGGAGACAGAGGGGGACAGAGACAGACAGGGAGAGACAGAGAGCCATTGAAAGGGAGAAGTAGACACAGAGAGACACCAAGGGAGACAGAGGGGGACAGAGACAGACAGGGAGAGACAGAGAGCCATTGAAAGGGAGAAGTAGACACAGAGAGACACTGAGAGAGACAGAGGGGGACAGAGACAGACAGGGAGAGACAGAGAGCCATTGAAAGGGAGAAGTAGACACAGAGAGACACCAAGGGAGACAGAGAGTTAGAGAGACAGAGTGACAGAGAGTTAGAGAGACAAAGTGACAGAGAGTTAGAGAGACAGAGTGATAGAGAGAGACAGTGAGAGGCATAGAGTGACAGAAGGAGAGAGAGAAAGAAAGACAGACACACAGGGAAATAGAAGAGAGGGAGGGAGAGAGAGAGGGAGGGAGAGAGAGATTGAGAGAGGGGAGAGAGATGGAGATGGGGAGAGAGAGAAGGGGGGAGAAGGAGGGAGACAGTGAGCAAGGAGAGGTAGGGAGAAAGGGGGAGAAAGAGGGAGAGAGAGGGAGAAATAGAGGGAGAGAGAAGAAGAGGGAGAGGAGTGGAGAGAGAGGGGGAGAGGGAAAGAGGGGGAGATATAGCATGACAGAGGAGAGAGAGAGGAATGAGAGGAGAGCGAGAGGGGAAGAGAAAAAGGGGAGAGAGAGGAGAGAGCAGAGAGAGAGGAGAAAGAAAGATAGAGAGAGGAAGAGAAAAAGGAAGAGAAAGAGAGGGAGAAAGAAAGAGGAGGGGGAAAGAGAGAGGAGAGAGGAGGGAGAAAGAGAAAGAGAGAGAAAAGAGAGAAAGTACGAGAGAGAGACAGAGAAAGAGAAAAAGAGAGAGAGAGAAAGAGAGAAAGAGAGAAAGAGAGAGAGAGAGAGGACGCCACCTTGTCCTTGGATGACCCCCAACAGTGCAGGGAACAAACCGAGCAAGCTTAATGGCAGGAATCAATGTCCTGAAACGGCACACCCACACAGAAGAGAGAGAGAGAGAGAGACTGAGAGACAGAGAGACAGAGAGACTGAGGGAAGGAGAGAGAGAGAGAAGGAGAAACGAAAGCAGACGTCTGTCTGCAAACTGCGTCAATGCTGACATTGCAAATCTGCGGACATTCTCCACTCGCAGATGCAACAAGAAAGAAAAAAAAGAGGAAAGAAAAAAAATACCACCTCCGCACATAATCTCTGTCCTTTAAAGACTTGGGGAATGGGGAGAACATTTTTTTTTCTTTTTTTCGCAGCAATCCGCTCGCCGACTCAAATTAGACAAATCTTGGTAAAGTTAGACGGGCCCTGACATTTCAATCCTGAGCAGAGGCCAGGAATTTTCTCAAAGGCGAAAAGGGGGCAAGGACGGAAACCGATAGGAAGAGGGAAGGAAAATAAGTAAGACATGGATGAGAGAGGATGAAACAAGGGGAAGAGCTTGATAGATACATACATCATGCTTAAACACTTCTTTGAAATTTCAATCCTGGCAGAACCATTCCCAAAGGCATAACCCCAAAAACAGGCAACTATGAAGTTGTCTAAAAGGTATCGGGTATTACAATTTTCTTTTAAACTTTACTCCACTTTTTGACACACAGTACGCTTAAAGCCCCTACACAACATTGGTAAGATCGAAAAACAGAAAAGTTCACAGATTTACATGAAACTTTATACAGTTTGAAGATGGTTATACTAGAAACCTCTCACTGAAATATTTCTGCCTAAAATGTTGTAATTTGGGAGAAATGAGTAAAAGAAATCGTTTACGTCTCACCGAGATCTAAACTATTTTTCGGAACAGTATGGCGTTGAATGCTGCATTTTCGCGAAACAAATGAAGCAATTTTTCACGATTTTCTCGAGACTTGGTTGGCGGATTGAGCTGAAATTTTCACAGGTGTGCTATTTCATGCATATGTTGGATCAGACAACGCATGGATGCTATTCTTTGACCTCGGCCAATGTTGTGTAGGGGCTTTAAGGAGTTTTTCACACTAGACGAAATCCCCGGGAATTTCTCAAAAAAATCCCCGGGGAATCTGGTCATTCTGTTCGCACTGCCAAAGAAATTCCCCGGGGGAAAAACTTGTTGCCGGGAAATATTATTTAACCCCTGCTCGGGAGTAGGGTAGCTAAGGAGAAAACTCCGGGGTTTAACGTTTCCCCCACCCCCCCCCCCCCCCCCCCCCCGGAAAAAAAAAGCAACTGGTGTGAACATCGGCGGGTTTTACAGTAACTAACCTCACCTTTTGACGTCCAATTGGGGACATCAGAAAGTGCGCACATTCCCCTGGGGATTGATTGCAAGCGTGAAACGACCGTGCATGTTTCCGGGAAATAATGTACTTGGGAGTTACCAAATGGGTCCAGTGTGAACCTCTTGTTACCAAATGGGTCCAGTGTGAACCTCTGCGGGGGTGTTGGTGGGGTGAAAAAAAATCCCTGAGATTTTCCCCAGGGATTTATTCCCTGGGCATTGGCTCTGTAGTGTGAAAAGGCCGTCTTAGAGCCAATTTCAACAACTGAGCTGTAGCCAGGTTTACAACGATTGGTTGTCTGCGCCTGAATGAAAAACGGGAACGTGATCCCTGGAGATGTACGGCAGTAAAGGCCGCCCCGCACATGAGAGCTATCTGCTGAGCACAAATTCTCTCGTGGTCGTTGGCTCAGCACGTACATGTAGCTCACCGTGTGCGCTGAACTTTTGGTGAGATTTCTGCCTCAAGAGGCCGGCCGTGAGACCAATATCTACAACACACAGTATGTATCCTGTTTGATTTTGGCAACCACGTGAATAGGGCGTGCGCTTTCATTGGCCAGTTACTATGGGGTTTTTTTGCTCAGCACGTAGCTCAAGTCGCCGCACACGTTGAGTTTTCATCCACAAGAGGCGAAAAAATCAAACAGGATAGATATTGGTCTCACGGCCTCTTGAGGCAGAAATCTCAATAAAAGTTCAGCGCACACGGTGAGCTACATGCTGAGCAAACGACCTCGAGAGAATTTTTGCTCAGCAGATAGCTCTTGTGTGCGGGCTCGGCCTTTTAATGGTAAAACGCTTTTGACTGGTGCACCCCCACCCAGGCAAAGACTTAAGCTGATAATTTGTGGTGAACCTCGTAAGAATGATCTGCTACAAGTCAAAAACGTTGCCTTCAGCAGGCCACAGGGCGTATAGGTAAAAAGTAACCTCCATGCTTTTCAAACAGATAGCGTACCGTACTTGGAAGTGTGTCTTTGAGCAGGGGGGTATATTCTGACTTGCAAATGTATTCGAGTGCCTGTCAATTGCATTTGAATTGCAACTGTAAGCCACTTAGAACGGGTACGGTACGCAAGCATGAATCAGTGTGTATGTGTATGTGCATGCATGTATGTATGAAACTAGCTGTGTGTAAGCACATGTAAACGTACAAAAAAACTTGCATGTATTATACATACATCTGTCAGTGTACAACAACAGGCGGTCCATCCAGTATGTTGTTACACAATTTTCATTCAACCACAAGCTACTCCAATCAGGTACCTTTGCATTATTGTAGATGTGTCAATGTGACATGTACAAAGATACCGTACTGTAAATGTACACTGTACAAGTACATGTACATACAGTTTATGCAACAAGCTATGAGTACAGTGATTTCATCAAACTCATCGTAAGTTACAATGTACGCCCGATTGCAAGGAGATGAACGATGCACAGAAACCATACAGCCTACAGGTTGTATATCGAAACTCACAATTGGTTATCCGACGCATGCTGAGAAACGCTGCATGGTATTGTGAAATCCATCCCCATGCTGCAGTACATGTACATGTGACACGTACATGTACATGTACGTGTACACCTGGCAATGTCCAGTATGTTTATGTACAATATGCATTTCAACCATAAGTTGGTGCAAAATTTTCATTCAATGGGGAGCCACTGCAAACGTTTACATGTACATGGGTACATGCAGTGCACTAAGTACATGTAGGTACATGTATTGGTGTGTGTACACGTATACATGTATGAAACAAGCTCATGAGTACATGTACATGTACACACATGTACGTTTACATGTACATGGGGTATATAGCCTATACATGTACATGTACAAATTGTACATGTACATACATGTAGGTAAATGTATACATTGGTGTGTGTACATGTACATAAAACAAGCTCATGAGTACATGTACCGGTACATGTAAATGTACAATGTAGTACCTGTACAATGTACATTTATACACCTCTCAATGTACAGTACATTGTACTACATGTACAGTACATGTACATGTACTGTACATGTAAAACAAAATGCATAACATCCAGTACAGTACTGTATGTTGTGGTACGATTTTCATTCAACTGTGAGCCACTGCATTGGGGTACGTTTACATGTACAGTACAGTAGTACCTGTAGGTGTATCAGCAACAAGCTACTGTACAAGCGTACATGTACAGCAACATGCACTCCATCCATTATGCTGTTGGACCACCGCTGTAAATAGGATCCTGATCAATGAAAATTGAATTGTCTGAAGCAGGCATTGGATTGGTTAAAACGGGCATATACGTACAGTGTATACTGCAAGTGCAAGTACGTTTACAAGTGCATGTACAGTGTACATGTACATGTAAAGTACAGTATACATGGTGTACAGTGTACAGTGTACATGTTCATACACATGCATACATGTACAATGTACGTACAGTACATGTACATGAGTATGTACCCTGTACATGTACACATACCGGTACGTGTACATGTGTATTTATTTTTATTTTATGTCATTTTTCGGGATACATGTACAGTATTCACATCACAGCACACAAAATTGTAAGAATAAAGTGGAAAACATAAATAAATCAATAAACAAACAAAAACACAACAACAAACAAACAGACAAACAAACAAACACCACCAGCAACAATAACAGAAACAAAATTACAAAAACAATTAACTCCCGCAGGATTGCCCAAAAGAAACTAGTTTTTGTCAGGGGGCTCTCCAAACTACATGTAATTGGATGAGTACATGTACATTGTACATCAGGGCTTCACACCTAGCTGCAGTGAATAGTGTTAAAGTCCCTTTGGCCGGCCAGTACAAGGCCATGCACCCCCATGTACATGTACCCCGGTATAGTGTACAGGGACGTTTGCTATCGCGCTGCGTTGTACAGTCCGAACGCCTGCCCAGAAATCGCAAGCAACCACTGTGTCAGACATCCGGCGCCAATTTTCGCAGACATTAAGTGTTCAGCACTCGTGCAATAAAAAGAGCCTTAGATACACTACTGTAGTGTCAGGGCAGTCTTTCTAAATATACTGTATACTACTTGTATACCAGTACGGTAGATGTGTACCTACACGTACATCTACCAATAGTTCCATTTGGCCACTGGAACAAATATCAATTGGCTCTGGTGTCCGTATACATGTAGTTTACCATCTAAGACTTAAAACAGTCACAGGAAAGAGCTGCAAGGCTACATGGTACGTAGAAGAAGAAAAAAACTGCATGTAGATTACACATGTAGGTCCATATGTGTAGAGTGCAAGCACACACAGCTGAAAACATACGGAGGGGGAGACCGTTCCAGATTCGAGCGGCCTGGGTTTTTTTTTTCTGGCCTTTTTTTTCTTCCCCCCCTCGGTCCTAGTTGTAGGCTTCCACAGCTGCTCGGCTGCTGCGATCAATAGTTGAAGAACGTTCATGGTTTTTTGGCTCACTTATTCAATTCTTCACCCGGATGGAAGTGCTGCACGCCTCTGCATCTGCCTCCATTTCTCTGTCCTGCTCTAGCTGTCTCTCCCTCTCCCCTCTCTCTTCTCTCTCACTGTCTCTCTATCTCTCTCTCTCTCTGTCTTTCCGATTCTCACTACCGTATGTCTCTGTCTCTCTCTCTGTCTTTCTGATTCTCACAACCGTATATGTCTCTCTCTCTCTCTGTCTTTCTGATTCTCACTACCGTATGTCTCTGTCTCTCTCTCTGTCTGTATGACACTCATCATCTGTCTCTCAGTCTCTCTCACCTCTGTCTGTCTTTCTGTATCTCTGCCTCTCGGTTGCTGTTTCTCTGTTGATGTCTCTCTGTCTCTGTATGTTTGTATGACACTCTCATTATCTGTCTCTCGGTCTCTCTCGCCTCTCTGTCTGTCTGTCTGTCTGCCTGTCTCTGTTTCTCTGTCTTTCTGTCTCTCTGCTTCTCTGTCTCTCAGTCACTGTCTGTCTGTGTCTCTCTGTCTCCCTGTCTCGCTGTTTATATGTCTCTCTGCCTGTCTCTCTGTTGCTCATTCTCCGTATCTCTACCTACATGTATCTACAGTACCTCTCTGCCTCTCAGTCTCTCATTCTCTGTCACTCATTCTCTGTCTCTGTCTTTCATTCTGTCTCTCTGTCTTTGTCTCTCCATTTCTACGTCTCTCTGCCTCTGCCTCTGCCTCTGCCTCTGCCTCCGCCTCCGCCTCTGTCTGTCTCTGCCTCTGTATGTCTCTGCCTCCGCCTCTGTCTGTCTCTGCCTCTGTGTCTGCCTCTGCCTCTGCCTCTGCCTCTGCCCCTGCCCCTGCCCCTGCCCCTGCCTCTGCCTCTGCCTCTGCCTCTGCCTCTGCCTCTGCCTCTTCCTCTGCCTCTGCCTCTGCCTCTGCCCCTGCCACTGCCTCTGCCCCTGCCCCTGCCTCTGCCTCTGCCTCTGCCTCTGCCCCTGCCACTGCCTCTGCCTCTGCCCCTGCCCCTGCCCCTGCCTCTGCCTCTGCCTCTGCCTCTGCCTCTGCCTCTGCCTCTGCCTCTGCCTCTGCCTCTGCCTCTGCCTCTGCCTCTGCCTCTGCCTCTGCCTCTGCCTCTGCAAACAGACCTTCTCATGCACCTCAATTCATGTCCATGCATTCCACCTCCATGCCCCCTGAGTGACACCGCTGGTGTGCCGGGACCCAATTTCACCCGGAGAGGTGAAAGCCAACCCAAGTGCACCGCAGACTTGCAGCACTTAGAGACTCTTGCACACAGTGCACCCGCAGCACGTGTCCGTAGAAGCCGAATATTTCAAGCGACGAGAGAGTGTGAGGTCTGCACGTGCTACGTGAGGCATAGGAAGGAGGGGGGGGGGGGAGACCTTGAGTCTGGTCAACGTGGCGTAACCGAGGCGAAGCGGACCAAGGAGTCACATAAAACAGTGTCACACGTCCGCCCCCGTTCTCAACCTAATTTTGGGCGCGGCATGCTAATTGCGACAGCCGTCGCAATTAGCTTAGGTCCGCCCATACGGTCACCTTCACATTGGCCGGGCAAGTACAGTATCAGTTGTAGGCACAACTCAGTGGGGGGCTGGATCAGGTTGTACACGTACACTGTAAGCAAAAAAATGGAAGTGCACACTACCCCTGTTCCAGATCTTCTTCTCTCTCTCTATCTTTGTAATCGGGTCATTGCTTGTGAAATCTTAATCCACTTTTCCGACGGTAGAGTGCAATGCATCAATCTACTTCTTAAACGGTGCCATTTTTTAATTTTTTTATTTTTTATTTTTTTTTAGGGGAGAGACGGGCTTGTTCCATAAACAGGTGCATGGTATTTAAGGCTGGGGGTTGAGGGGGAGTTATTGCGTTTGGCTGGCTACGGTTGATCTAAGGGCACAACCGATTGCCCTGGTTTAACGTTTAAAGGTCACTGTTTTCTGCTGTAAAAGCAAGCGCACATACCCCCGGTACATGTACATGTACATGTACACTGCACATGTCTCCACATGTACTTGTACAAATCGTCGGGTGGCCTACAAAAGGACACCAGTGCGTTCAGACGCCGACATCACCTTACGCCCTTCTGCTGGGAACAAATTCTGTCTGGTCCGTTTTGTGGCTTTTTACAAAATGTCACTCAACAAAAATGTCACCTTGTCACTCTGCCTTTGAGAAAGGTCCTGCTAGGATCGAAACGTCAGGCCCACTCAATTTTAGATTTACTTTTTGGTAATTTTAGTCAGTAAGCAGTTTGCAACATTTTTGTATATCACCTTTTTACAAAATGTTAGTTTTGACTTCGTCATGACGTCATATTTGAACAGAGAATGTGAGAGGATTGAAGCGCGTACAAAACGGAAAATAATGATAACTTCTTCAGTGCAGCAAATAATGACCTTCTTTAGTGCAGCACCCTTTGTTCCCGCCTTCAGTGTTCCTGCCTTCACCCTTTACTCGGCTGATCCCCCTCACCAGGATCCCTCTCTACGCTACATAAGCCCTACTCCCAGTTAGAATCCAGCAGTCTCCTGACGACGAACAGAGTACACGGTTTGACACGTCAACTTCCTCCGGTATCCACATACTCTCTAAAGAGAACTTTGCATGGTGTCACCGCAAACTTATTACTCCTGCTATTCTCACCATGAAACCCTTCAAATCTCATAATCTGACCTTCTTTAGTGACCACTATTTGCCCGTCTGAAAGGCCCATCTTCAGATTGCATGCGGAGCGGAGTTCTTCACATTTCGCACGACGTACATGTACGTAGCATACGTACATTCACATCACAGCACACAAGTAAGAATAGAAAAAAGAAATAAATCAATACAAAAAAAACACAACAAACAAACAAACAAACAGACAAACAACAACAGCAACAATAACAGAAACAACATCCAATTAGCTCCAGCAGGATTGCCCAAAAGAAACTAGTTTCTGTCAGGGGGCTACGACTACACAGACCAAGCTTGCAGAACGACATCCAGTCGAGGGCGCCCTTGCCTGTTCTCGCTTCCGGTCCCTACTGGGCCCGCCGTTCACAAAACGTTCAACTGTCTGATATTGGCAACCGCAGAAAACAGACAGGGCCGCCTACCAGTGCGCAGAAAAGTCGGGCGACTACGACAACAACAACAAAACAGCCACAGATGGTAGCCAATCCTCGGAATCCATTGAAATCTGGCCACTAATGATCTGCGACAAAGCCGCTCTTTTACGACGACTCTCTCAGTCTAACTTTGTCAGTAGAGTTTTGCGAAAATGCCAGCTCAACTGGCTTACCCTTCCAATGAAATATTCTAATTCCACGCCATAAATTAACCCACATATGGTACACACACAGGAACAGTCTTAAGATGTTGTTTCAGCCTTCAAGTTCTATCACACCAAGTGCTATCTCTCATCACCTCTTGGAGCCCTTGTCTTGGCTGAGAGAGGGACAACATCTCCAAGTGTCTCTCCTTGAGTGGAACCGGGAGAACTAGACTAATACTTCAGTATCTACACTCGACAGTATGCATAAATTATACACATTGGCAAATATGTGCATGTACATACATGCACATACAAATACTCATTTTTTGTATCTTTGTGGAGACTGCTTTGTCTTATTGTCTTATTAGGTCTCCAGGGAGAGGCAGGGAGAGACAGGGAGAGACAGGGAGAGACAGGGAGAGACAGGGAGAGACAGGGAGAGACAGGGAGAGACAGGGAGAGACAGGGGGAGACAGGGAGAGGCAGGGAGAGGCAGGGAGAGACAGGGAGAGACAGGGAGAGACAGGGAGAGACAGGGAGAGACAGGGAGAGACAGGGAGAGACAGGGAGAGACAGGGAGAGGCAGGGAGAGACAGGGGGAGACAGGGAGAGACAGGGAGAGACAGGGAGAGACAGGGAGAGACAGGGGGAGACAGGGGGAGACAGGGAGAGACAGGGAGAGACAGGGAGAGACAGGGAGAGACAGGGAGAGACAGGGAGAGGCAGGGAGAGACAGGGAGAGACAGGGAGAGACAGGGAGAGACAGGGGGAGACAGGGAGAGGCAGGGAGAGACAGGGAGAGGCAGGGAGAGACAGGGAGAGACAGGGGGAGACAGGGAGAGACAGGGAGAGACAGGGAGAGACAGGGGGAGACAGGGAGAGACAGGGAGAGGCAGGGAGAGACAGGGAGAGACAGGGAGAGACAGGGAGAGACAGCGAGAGACAGCGAGAGACAGGGAGAGACAGGGAGAGACAGGGAGAGACAGGGAGAGACAGGGAGAGACAGGGAGAGACAGGGAGAGACAGGGAGAGACAGGGAGAGACAGGGAGAGACAGGGGGAGACAGGGGGAGACAGGGGGAGACAGGGAGAGACAGGGAGAGACAGGGAGAGACAGGGAGAGACAGGGAGAGGCAGGGAGAGACAGGGGGAGACAGGGAGAGACAGGGAGAGACAGGGAGAGACAGGGAGAGACAGGGAGAGACAGGGAGAGACAGGGAGAGACAGGGAGAGACAGGGAGAGACAGGGAGAGACAGGGGGAGACAGGGGGAGACAGGGAGAGACAGGGAGAGGCAGGGAGAGACAGGGAGAGACAGGGGGAGACAGGGAGAGACAGGGAGAGACAGGGAGAGACAGGGAGAGACAGGGAGAGACAGGGAGAGACAGGGGGAGACAGGGAGAGACAGGGGGAGACAGGGGGAGACAGGGAGAGACAGGGAGAGACAGGGAGAGACAGGGAGAGACAGGGAGAGACAGGGAGAGACAGGGGGAGACAGGGAGAGACAGGGAGAGGCAGGGAGAGACAGGGAGAGACAGGGAGAGACAGGGAGAGACAGGGAGAGACAGGGAGAGACAGGGAGAGACAGGGAGAGACAGGGAGAGACAGGGAGAGACAGGGAGAGACAGGGAGAGACAGGGGGAGACAGGGAGAGACAGGGAGAGGCAGGGAGAGACAGGGAGAGACAGGGAGAGACAGGGAGAGACAGGGGGAGACAGGGAGAGACAGGGAGAGGCAGGGAGAGACAGGGAGAGACAGGGAGAGACAGGGAGAGGCAGGGAGAGACAGGGAGAGACAGGGAGAGACAGGGGGAGACAGGGAGAGACAGGGAGAGACAGGGAGAGACAGGGAGAGACAGGGAGAGACAGGGAGAGACAGGGAGAGACAGGGAGAGACAGGGGGAGACAGGGGGAGACAGGGAGAGACAGGGAGAGACAGGGAGAGACAGGGAGAGACAGGGAGAGACAGGGAGAGACAGGGAGAGACAGGGAGAGACAGGGAGAGACAGGGAGAGACAGGGAGAGACAGGGAGAGACAGGGGGAGACAGGGGGAGACAGGGAGAGACAGGGAGAGACAGGGGGAGACAGGGGGAGACAGGGAGAGACAGGGAGAGACAGGGAGAGACAGGGAGAGACAGGGAGAGACAGGGAGAGACAGAGAAAGACAGAGAAAGACAGGGGGAGAAAGAGGAAGGCGGAGAAAGACAGAGAAAGACAGAGAAATAGAGGGAAAGACAGACAGAGACGTATACATGTACACACTGTACATGTAGAGAGACAGAGAAAGACAGACAGAGACAGGGGAAGATAAAGAGACAGGCAGAGACAGAAACACAGGGCGAGAGAAAGAGAGACAGAGAGGCAGAGGGAGACAGAGAGAGAAATAGAAAGACAGAGAGAGAAAGATAAAGAGAGAGACAAGGAGACAAGGAAAGAGACACAGAGAGACAGAGAGCGAGAGACAGGGAGAAACAGAGAGGCAGAGGGAAACAAAGACAGAGGGAGACAGAGTGACAAAGAGACAGAGAGAAGAGACAGCTAGACAGAGAGACAGATGGGTGGAGATGTAGGGAAGTAGAGACCCAGGCAATGGTGGCTCCTGTTTGGTTTTGACGAGCGGTTGGTTCGGTCCTCCGAGGGAGGGGGTGGCTCAGGGGATGGTGTGGGACTACCCAGGAGGGAGGGGGGGGGGAGTTGATCCAGATTAAGAGGGCCCAAAGTATCCACCCTCACAGCTAACCCCCCTCTCCCACTCCGCCGCTGGGAATAATCCCCCCACCCTTGTAAAAACAGCGGGGACCAGAGAAAGCAGGGAGACGGCCGATGTCGGCACACGGACTGGCTCTATTTTTTTTATTTTTTTCGCCTCTCGTATCTGTGTCAACAAGTCTGTCCGATCTAGGGAGGAGTTGGGGGAGGGGGAGGGGGAGGGGGAGGGGGGGAGAAGAGGGGGAGGGGGTTAGCAGTCGCGGAGAATCCCGCGAGGCCCAATTGGAAGCGGGTGGCACATGCGTGTACGTGTACACACGTAGACAGGGGGCGCGCAGAGTTCCCGCATCAAAAACGATGAGTGAGACGAAGAGCTATGCTTCAGATCACGATGTTCATCGCCGAATGCGCCGACCATGCGCGAAATGGCACGCTGCCAGTGTTTACACAATATCGGCGGGAAACATGTTTGTAATTATGCATCGCAGGCCTTCCCGGTGCAGTCAGTATCGCCTGTCTCTCTGCCTCTCAAATTTGTCTCTGCATGGATGTCTCTGTTTCTAGTACATGTACACAAATGTATATATCTCACTCTCTGCCTTCCTGTCTCTGTCTTTCTCTATGTATATATGTACTCTCAGTCTCCATCTCTCTCAACATGTATGTATACATGTACCTCTCTGTCTCTCAGTTTATCACTCTATATATATATCTCCAAATTAAGTGGGCCTGACGTTTCGATCCTAGCAGGACCTTTCTCTCTCTGCCTTTGAGAAAGGTCCTGCTGGGATCGAAACGTCAGGCCCACTTAATTTTGAGATTTGCATTTCAGTCATTTTAGTCAGTAAGCAGTTTGAAACATTTGTGTATCACTCTCTATATCTGTCTCTTTCCTACTCTGTATCTCTCAGTCTTTCCATCTCTCTCTGTCTGTCTCTATCTGTGGCTGTCTCTCTATGTCTCTGTCTCTCTCTGTCTCTGTATTTCCCTGTCTCTCTGAACATTGCTATTTGTTTCCCTTTGTCTCTCTATCTGACTCTACATGTATGTCTCTCTCTTTCTCTGTCTCTGTCTGTCTCTATGTCTCTCTCTCTCTATGTCTGTCTCTCTGTCTCTCTCTGTCTCTGTCTGTCTCTATGTCTCTCTATGTCTCTATGTCTCTCTCTGTCTCTTTCTGTCTCTATGTCTTTCTATGTCTCTCTCTGTCTCTGTTTGTCTCTATGTCTCTCTCTCTGTCTCTGTCTGTCTCTATGTCTCTCTCTCTCTGTCTCTATGTCTCTCTCTCTGTCTCGTTCTGTCTCTATGTCTCTCTCTGTCTGTCTCTATGTCTCTCTCTGTCTCTCTCTGTCTCAATGTCTCTCTCTGTCTCTTTCTGTCTCTATGTCTTTCTATGTCTCTCTCTGTCTCTGTCTGTCTCTATGTCTCTCTCTGTCTCTGTCTGTCTCTATGTCTCTCTCTGTTTGTCTCTATGTCTCTCTCTGTCTCTGTTTGTCTCTATGTCTCTCTCTCTCTGTCTCTGTCTGTCTCTATGTCTCTCTCTGTCTCGTTCTGTCTCTATGTCTCTCTCTGTCTGTCTCTATGTCTCTCTCTCTGTCTCTATGTCTCTCTCTCTGTCTCTTTGTCTCTTTCTCTCACTCTGAGCCTCTCTGTATAACAGAACACCTGGATAAGTACACATACCGGTACATGTACATGTGTACATTACGGTATTTGTTTGTACATGTACATGTAATTACACAGACTATCACCAAGCTCAGACCAGTTTAGCATTTATAAGCAAATGCACCATGTGCAAAGTCAATGATCATTGGCATTTCCTCAAACTGGTGGCGACTTCATTGAAGCAGTACAGAGAGATGCATTTGTTGTGCTCTGTGAGGTTAACGGCATGAAGTGATACTGATGTCGGTCTTGAGGTTCCACTGTTTCATCATACTTTTTTGAAATGTTTTGCCAATTTGTGCAAAATCGGACGATTAACGCTGCACATCATGTTGACATAACTACAACAACCACAACGAGAGAATATACATCATGGCTCATTGCTGTCTTCATAAATAGCTCTGCGATTAAGATTAAGGGGAAACATATTTGTCTGTGGGGACCACAGAAGTGAATGATATTTGCACAGGAAATGCAACACGCAAAACAAAGTACAAAGGGACAGTGAAAATTGCCATTCCAGAGAGAGTTTTTCCCCAAAATTAAAACGTGGTTTCTAATCCAGTGCCTAGTGCCTATATCTCGGCGAGAAGTTGAGCAGTTTTCCCCCTGAGCAGCTGTGGCCACTTCCTGTTTTGCCCGCAGATTTTTTTTTTTTTTTTTTACGAGCCCCCTCGTTGTCCTCCCCGCGCCTCTGCGCGTACAGCACCGCCCCCAGCCAGCGACAGACGACGCTCGAAACAGAAATAGGATGTGCAGGGCACGGACAACAACAGTGCCACCTCCGTGTGCCAACTCCAGTCTTATAGGAAGAGAGAGAGAGAGAGAGACACGCGCTCAGGGAAATGCGAAAACAAGGAACTTAAGGAAGTGGTAATTTGACGGGGGGGACCAGGCCAGCCTTGGTAATGGTATCCTTGGGGAGGGGATGCGTGGAGACCGCGCTGGTACCCAGCTAGCCTGGCAGACTTCAGCCCGCTGATCATCGAGGAAGTATCAACTTGCACACTCTGTTTTCCCCCTTCCAAAAGAAAAACAACAACAAATTGGCTCCGTCTACATCAATAATATCCAAGTTCTAAAAAAAAATGTAAAAAAAAATAAATAAAAAATAACCAAAACAATTTTCTTTTTTCAGCACTGGTTGAATCTCCATCTGCTATTATTTCAGGATTTTTCACTATAGCCATTTTTTTTTTCACCATTTTTTTTTCAAGGCTACTTCCTGTGTGAACCAAGTCTCTACTCGATCCAAAAGATTTGTGATTTAAATGCCCCTCGCACCTACATACAGTATGAGAGAAAGACCACGTGGTCTTGGCAGAGTACTTTCAAGATTCAAGTGGTTCAGGAGTCATCGATTTACATTTTCATGCCTCTGTCGTGAGATTCTTTGTAGAAAATAACAGTGGAAATCATTGGTAGTTCCCGATTTGAAGAGAATATTGAAGATGTACATGTATGTATGTACATTGTGTCGTAATCCGTCAATCTACGTAGATCTTAAAATTTAGTGGGCCTGACGTTTCAATCCTAGCAGGACCTTTCTCAAAGGCAGATGCTCATGCTCATGACGTAGATGCTCAAGGCGTAGATGCTCATAGAAAATTCACCTACTGTACTGGTACCGGTAGATATGATAAGAGATTAAATGTGGGGTTTTTAAGCAAACAAAAAAGCTGACTGAGACTTTTTTAACAAATTGAAAAATTGGCAAAGAAATCTTTGACTGGACCGGGATTTGAATCCGAGACCTCTGGTTTTGCATAACAGCACTCTTCCCATCTGAGCTACTGGTACCCAGCCCTTAGATGGTGGCCTTCCCTAATAGTCAACTAGTCTTTGGCACATCAGCGCTCTTACCATCTGAGCTATCCAGCCCTTAGATGGTGGCCTTCCCTAATAGTCAACTAGTCTTTGGCACACCAGTGCTCTTACCATCTGAGCTATCCAGCCCTTAGATGGTGGCCTTCCCTAATAGTCAACTAGTCTTTGGCACACCAGCGCTCTTACCATCTGAGCTATCCAGCCCTTAGATGGTGGCCTTCCCAAATAGTCAACTAGTCTTTGGCACACCAGTGCTCTTACCATCTGAGCTATCCAGCCCTTAGATGGTGGCCTTCCCAAATAGTCAACTCGTCTTTGGCACACCAGCGCTCTTACCATCTGAGCTACCCAGCCCTTAGATGGTGGCCTTCCTAAATAGTCAACTAGTCTTTGGCACACCAGTGCTCTTACCATCTGAGCTATCCAGCCCTTAGATGGTGGCCTTTCCTAATAGTCAACTAGTCTTTGGCACACCAGCACTCTTACCATCTGAGCTACCCAGCCCTTAGATGGTGGCCTTCCCTAATACTAGTCAACTAGTCTTTGGCACACCAGCGCTCTTACCATCTGAGCTATCCAGCCCTTAGATGGTGGCCTTCCCTAATAGTCAACTAGTCTTTGGCACACCAATGCTCTTCCATCTGAGCTATCCAGCCCTTAGATGGTGGCCTTCCCTAATAGTCAACTAGTCTTTGGCACACCAGCGTTCTTCCCATCTGAGCTACATGTACCCAGCCCTTAGATGGTGGCCTTTCCCTAATAGTCAACTACCTACCGGGGTAGTCTTTGCCGGGGTGGGGGCGTCAATCGGAAGCAATTCAACCATTATCTACTACATTAAGTCTCCATGGGTCACACCATCGCTTTCTATCAGATGCAAATAAATACTGTGACACAGCAGTTTGGGGATCACACAAAGTCGATGCACCTTTTTTTTTCAATTCAAGTCAAACAAATCGATAATAAAAAACTGACAGGGAACTTTTGAACAAATTGAAAAAAAAAAACAATGGCAGAGAAAACTTTAAGAGAACATTTGAAATCAGAAAACGTCATTCAATGAAAGGATATTTGGAGGAAGTTGGGAAAGGCAGGGCAAAGAAAAAATGGCAAAGAAAACTTTAAGAGAACATTTGAAATCAGAAAACTTTCATTCCATGAAAGGATATTTGCAGGAAGTTGGGAAAGGCAGGGCAAAGAAAAAATGGCAAAGTAAACTTTAAGAGAACATTTGAAATCAGAAAACTTTCATTCCATGAAAGGATATTTGCAGGAAGTTGGGAAAGGCAGGGCAAAGAAAAAATGGCAAAGAAAACTTTGAGAGAACATTTGAAATCAGAAAACTTTCATTCCATGAAAGGATATCTGGAGGAAGTTGGGAAAAAGGTGGGGCCGGCATTTGAATGAGCCCTACTGTATCTCGCCATGTGTTGGTGGTGCGAGGAACAATCAGCTGGCAAGTACAGTACCGACAAAATGGAGGCATCGAGTGCCATGTGGCTGTTGAGTGCAATTTCACTCCTACAGTAGATTATGTCTAGACTCACAGATTCTAAACTCTACTTACACGTGCTGTACTGTAGATAAGATCGTGGACACGTCGCAAAGGCCAAACCCTTATCGGGGTAACTTTCAAAGCACTCAGTCTTATCAAAATGCCATCTTTTCAGCTGCGTGAGTGAATTCGCTAGTTGGTGGGGAAAACGCCGTCGATATAAATACGCACCAAAAAAAACAAAAAAACGCCGTCCTATAAATTGGCATCGATGATCCGAGTGGCCTTGCTTGTCTGTTGTGCGTAAGGAGAGACTGGCATTCTACTCGCAGCAAGCAATAAAATACAATTACTTGTTTGCGGATAATTCCAACCCATCCCCCTCCCTCCCTCCCCCCTTCCAATATCGGTAGCATTTCCACGGAGGCAAGCTCCAGTTGATATCCTAAATGCGTGTAATGCATACGTGCCATTTTGTAAACGCGCAACGCACGACTGCACGGTTGAGTGAGTGGGAACCGGTGAGAGTGCAGTCGTTAATCCTATCGCAGCGTGGCGTATACAATTCCCCCCCCCCCCCCCACACACACACACCGTTTCAGTTTACTCGCACCGAATAGTGGTGTCGACAGACAATAGGACGCCGGGTTCGTCTTTCATCGCCGCGACGCGCAAACCCTCGCCGAAATCGTTGCTCGGCTCGGGATGGACTGAGCGGTCGATGATACCGGACACAAATGGCGGACAAATGAACGTCTAGCGTGTACATACACGTGCTCGCGTGGCCCTGTAAACGTATACCGGTACTCGGCTAATCATCTGACACCACCGGAGGGACCATACAGCGGCCTCGTTCGTCTACCGGTAATCACCGCGAAAGCGCGCTTGACTGTTTGCCACCGTATCGCATGAAAAGCGGGGCGCTTAAGGAGACGAGTATAGAAATAGGCTTTTTTGAGGAAATTGCAAAGGGACCCAAACAAATGTACATGTAAGAGGGCCCTACATGTATGTTTCAATCACATCAGCCCCTTTCTTTCTCAAAGGCTAAGCTTATTATGTGAAATAGTTGAGGTGCATGTACATGTGATATACAAAAATGTTGCAAACTGCTTACTGACTAAAATTACCAAAATGCAAATTATCTCAAATTTTAGTGGGCCTGACGTTTCGATCCTGGCAGGACCTTTCTCAAAGGCATGTAAATGAATTTGTACCTTTCATGTACCTGCTGCCGATTTCAAGAAATCGCAACATTTTGTTGCATAACTTACACAACATTTTGCTGCCTTTGCTGAATACTGTCTGCTGAAAAGAGTCTTTGCGGTGAAAGGCTTACGCAACATTTGTAAAAAAAAAAAGCTTTTGAGTTTGATTCTGACATTCTGGGCAATGGCTTATCACATGAACCCACTGTGGCCAAAAAGTTCCAATAAACAAAAGTCGTCAAAAATATAAGGGCCGTTTCCACTGTTCCAAATAAACATGATTATTCGGATCGTGATTTGAATCGCGATAAAAACTCAGTTTTTTTTGTGTGTGGATAAAACTAGACACGATTATTAGCGGGATTTGAATCAAGAATCGCACTGCAAATATTGGTGACCTTTCCAAATAAATGCGTTTATTTGTGACGCGATGTGTTTTTAAAAGCTCCACTGAATGGCACCAAGGTTTTTTCTCACGCTCTGACTGACAGGAAGTGCCACGCTTGTTTATCCCTGCATGGGCCACCCTCAAGGAAACGCCCACCAATTGACCACAACTATTGCTAACTACAATCAACTCGTAAATTTTTGGTCTGTGCGAACTCGAGCATCCTGTGCACAAGGATGGATTAAGTTTTAAAATAAGATCCTGCTAGATTCGTAACTTTAGGCCCCACTTTCCAGATTTCCATTTGGGTAATTTAAGTCAGTAAATCATTTGCAAAATTTCTGGCCGGTTACTTTTTAAGAAGAGAAAGTCCGTCAAAGAAAACTGAACTAAACGCAAGTGTTGTGAATAGCAGCTCTGTGTACATTACATGTACTGTACACTGCACAGTGCAAATTGAGTACGGTACTTACATTAATTTTAATGTACAGTACGGTACTTGTTTAGTACATGTACATGTACAATGTAGTACCTGTATGAAGGTGATATATACAAAAATGTTGCAAACTGCTTACTGACTAAAATTACCAAAATGTAAATCTTAAAATTTAGTGGGCCTGACGTTTCGATCCTAGCAGGACCTTTCTCAAAGGCAGAGTGACAAGGACAAAACAGATACATGTACACTGCCCCTCAAAAGTTATAGCGCACCCACTGCACAATTTTCAACTTCAGATTTCACTTTAAAATATCACAGCTGTTCAGTAAACTATCAAACCTGTGTCTGGATTATTGTATGAAGTATAACACTGGTTAACACTGCATATTACATGTAGACTACTGTACATGCATATTACGTATGTGTACTGTACGCTGCATGTACAGTGCAAAGTGAGTACATTTTAATGTAGTGACTGACCGTACATTGTATGAAGAAGAAGGTTATTGACTTCTCACAACACAGGAAATTGGGCCCCCCCCCCAAAAAAAAGGTACCGGGTAGGGAGGGGAGGACAGGACCACGCAAAACCCTGCATCGCACACCGGTACATGTAGGTACGGTACAATGCACTTGCACATGCACAGTGGGCTCTGAGTCTGATCGGATGAGTCACAATGATCGGTAGGGAGAGGGAAGGGAACCGGGGAATAGAAAAAACCACAACGTCGACGATCAGACTTGATTCCCGTTCTGTGGGGATTTTAAGAGGAGGATCCGTCGCATTCTGCAGGGCAGGACGATCCGCTATCGGACGGGATCTCCCCGGCGGAATTCGCCGCACGTCAACGTCCGAGAACTGCGACTTGCGAGTCAGCCTCCTTCATGTAGGAGTAGTCTTCAAGCACCCTGGGAGGTGTTATAAGACGCTCACAGGAAAGGAGTTTATTTCTATCTCCCGCTTTTCTTTTAATCCGTGGAATATTCAAGCTCAAGTTAGTGCAAGTTGAGAGTCCCTCTCTCTCACTCTCTCTGTAATTCTGTCTAGAGCCGTCAGTCTTTGTCTATCTCTGTCTCTCCGTTTCTCTGTCTGTCTCTCTGTCTCTCTTCATCTGTCTCTGTGTCCCTATCTCTCTGTCTTTCTCTTTCCATGTCTCTCTTTCTCTCTGTCTGTCTCTCTGTCCATATCTCTCAGTGTCTCTCTGTCTCTGTCTCTCTGTTTCTGTCTCTCTGTCTCTCTCTCTCTCTCTCTGTCTCTCTGTCCCTATCTCTCTCTCTCTCTGTCTCTCTGACTCGCTGTTTCTCTATGTGTCTCTCTCTTTCTCTGTCTCCGATTCTCTGTCTCTGTCTCTCTGACTCGCAGTTTCTCTGTCTGTCTCTCTCTTTCTCTGATTCTCTGTCTCTGTCTCTCTTTGTCTCTCTATCTCTTGGTCTCTCTTTGCCTCTCTCTGTACATGTATGTCTCACTGTATCTGTGTCTCCCTGTCTCCTTGTCCCTATCTCTCTGTCTCTCTCTGACCCCATCTCTCTGTCTCTCTGACTCGCTGTTTCTCTGTCTGTCTGTCTCTCTCTTTCTCTGATTCTCTGTCTCTGTCTCTCTTTGTCTCTCTATCTCTCGGTCTCTTTATGCCTCTCTCTGTACATGTATGTCTCACTGTATCTGTGTCTCCCTGTCTCCTTGTCCCTATCTCTTTGTCTCTCTCTGTCCCTATCTCTCTGTCTCTCTGACTCGCTGTTTCTCTATGTGTCTCTCTCTTTCTCTGTCTCCAATTCTCTGTCTCTGGCTCTCTGACTTGCTGTTTCTCTGTCTGTCTCTCTCTTTCTCTGATTTTCTGTCTCTGTCTCTCTTTGTCTCTATCTCTTGGTCTCTCTTTGCCTCTCTCTGTACATGTATGTCTCACTGTATCTGTGTCTCCCTGTCTCCTTGTCCCTACCTCTCTGTCTCTCTCTGACCCTATCTCTCTGTCTCTCTGACTCGCTGTTTCTCTGTCTGTCTCTCTCTTTCTATGATTCTCTGTCTCTGTCTCTGTCTCTGTCTCTCTTTGTTTCTCTATCTCTCGGTCTCTTTATTCCTCTCTCTGTACATGTATGTCTCACTGTATCTGTCTCCATCACTCTGTGTATCCCTCTGCATCCCCCTCTGTCATGATATGAGCATTGCATCACCGGTATATGAAGCTGACACACATGTATCGAGCGAGGAGTGGTTTTCGAGCTCAGCAGTTTTTCGCGGCTCGAGCTGCTCAATGAAATTAAGGCCCAAGCCCTGGTGAGGCAGCCACAGGGTTTGGTTTAGTGGAGAGTGCGAGCTGGCTAGAAGACAGGGGAGTCAGTCTATGGGGGGAGGGGCAAAGAGAGAGTAAAGGTTGTCCCGTTCCAATTCAATTAACGTCGCAGCACTTTTTTTTCTTCGGCCGCTTGGCACGTGGGTGACCACCCCATCGATACATGCAATCGAAAGAATGTCCGCCAAAAAAAAAAAAACAAAAAAAAAAACACGCACACGCACAGATGACGCGCAAGCGATCGTGACAGTTGAGCGAGCGAGCAAGAAAGAAAGAAAAAAATCACGGGGGGAAAAAAACAACCGAGTGAGTCATAGCATGCGTCATTTAAAAATGTTTCATTCCAATCTGTCACAACATCTGGGCAATGCCGGGTGTTGCTCACGCTGTCTCGCCGGCTCTCCCGATCTGACATTCTGTCGCGCAACTGACAGAATAACCGCCCGATTGAGACAAATTGGCAAATAAACAAAAATTGACCCAGGCAGTGAGATGCGAGTGGATATTTCATGTGCATTTGATCCGTGACGAAATATATTAGGGGGGGAGGGGGGAAGCAGTCCCCACTGTTTTTTTTTTTCAGAAATATTTGTCGTCAAAAATCTCAGTAATTTCTCGTCGCAATTTGTGGTCAACAATAAAAAAAAAAATATTAATTTGAAAAAAAGCAAAGAAAATTGGACTTGTCCTGGTCAGTTTTCTTTCACTTTGTGAGGTTTGTTTCCTTTAAGTGAAAACAATACTATGTAATATTCGCTATTTTTACCAACAGAAGGCTTTCCACAAATCCAAATGATGATATCTATCATGTATGATATCTACCATTTTGTAAAACAAATCTCAAAACAGAAAACACCCCTTT